>JBAJNP010006204.1:0-18275 GCA_036877545.1 Yasuhikotakia modesta | reverse complement strand
TGTGTGTGTGTGTGTGTGTGTGTGTGTGTGTGTGTGTGTGTGTGTGTGTGTGTGTGTGTGTGTGTGTGTGTGTGTGTGTGTGTGTGTGTGTGTGTGTGTCAAAAACAAGCAAATCTGTTCTTAAATTCAGTTTGTAATGTTGGTTGTATTCACAGCAGTCTATTGAATCTGAATGCTTATTGTTTTAGGTACCATTTCCAGTCATAATCACAGGCACACTGGTTGTTATGGTACATTAACTTGGGAGTATTGCCATATTGATCAAACAGTTACAAAGACAAGCATCAGCAATCTCAAGATTCAGTCCATAATCTTCCATTCACATATGTTTTCATTTCCTTCCCCAAACTGCAGTATAATCAATAACTAATCAATGTCCTGGACTGCAAATGGGACCTGGTTCCCTGGAGAGGGTCTTCCTGTGCACCTAATAAGAAAGACGTGTAAAAAATGGAGAGTGTTTGAGAACCTCACACATTCAACATCTGATGGGTTCATTAACTCATTGCTTATAAAGTAGCTGAGGGAATTAGCCATTAGCAGTTCATCTTAAGGGTCTCAGGCTCCTTGGGGAGCGAGGGGTCAGCAAGGAAGACCTTAATTCAGGCTTATCTCTGAGGTACTTCTCAAGCTGTGTGGTTGTTCTTAATCTATTCAAGTCACACAGGGGAATAGGGGCCATATTGTAAGAATCCTTGCCAGAGAAACACTGTCATCTTTCTCTTTTGTTAACACAATGTTTTTACATTGTTGCATTTGGCAGATGATTTTATCTTATCTTACAGTGACTTACAGTGTGTTCAAGTTATACATTTTCATTAGCACACACATTCCTTGGGAATCAAACCCAAGACCTGGCTGTTGCTAGCACAGCTCTGCCAAAGGAGCTTATTGATGTGTGCACTGCAGTAATATAAAATTCTGAGCACATTAATGCTACAACTTATTGTTATGCTGTTAGCATCACACCATACAGTCAGTGGTGAATCTGTACTACTGTGTTGGTGTTGAGCACTGGGCAAGTTTCTGGTCAATAAAGTAAAAACAGATGGCTGAATTTCGAACCCTTAAAACACTAAAACTAGTGCACTAAAACTAGTGCAATTTTATTAGCTTTAATGCCCTGCTGTTTTATTTCACATTTTAAAGGAATTGTTTACCCAAAAATGCAATTTACTCTGGTCATTTCAACTCTGTATGACTGTAAATAATGCCAAAATGTTTATTTTTGGGTGAGCGATTCCTTTCAAACGACTGGGTGTAGCGTATCAATGGATTGCAAAGTGTGTTTGTGATTATCTCAAGCGACGGCAGGTTTAACAAATGAAAACAGACTGCTGTGACAGCCGGTATTATACTGGATGATACAGCCTCAGAGTTCAGCCAAGTTGATTATCCCAGTAACCTCATTAGCAAAAATACAGAAATCTTTCTGCTGTTACATATCAACCGTAAACAAAATTATGCAGGAGAATCACATGAGATGTCATTAGAGCGTCAAAGATTCATTTATAGTTGTCATTCCTTCACTTGTTCAGAACTACATGTCCCATTGAGTTCTGACATACATATTGTCAGCCTGTATCAGTGCTTGCACACTCATATTAATGCATGAATCTAATTATTTACTTTCCACAAGTATCTAAGCTTACTATTACAATTAATATCTATTATGCATGGATCATTAAAAAGCAGCTGTCTCCTGGATATGATGGACTATAATTGAATACGTTTAACATAACTTTTTGGATCGTTAATGGCTTTCAAATGAAATGCTAATCTTTGCTAAAGTGATTGGTATGCAGCGAGTGTGTGCAACATGCAACATAAAAGACGAGCAAGATGCTGTTTTACCTCAGGCTAAAATCTGATTGGCTAAAAATTTTCAATGAAAAACATTAAGCAGCCAATTGCCTCCATACTTTAATAAAAAGGCTCACAACAAAATGAACGAAAGTACGGTATTGCATTGATTAAAGGTTAAAGGTTGCCTTTCCATTGGCTCTTCGGTCTGTTTTGAGATGGGGGGTGGAAGAATAAGAGGAGGAGATGGGTGGAGAAATGAGAGAGAAGTCTTAGCAGATGGAGGACCAGCCCATGTTTAAACTGGATTCTGACTGGGATTATGAAGAGTTTGTCAGAGAAACTGTTCAGGCGGGATGAAGAAACGAAAGAAGTTGGTACGCTGCTCCTTTCATTTGATTATGAGTATCTCTGTATGTTGGCACTTCATATAGCTGTGATAATAACATAGGATGAGATTGGACATCTCTAGCTGGCATGTTCTATAATGGATATGGGTGGGAAAGAGAGAGTTGTGGTGGCTTCATTGTTTTGGGAGTTTAAAAACCCCTTTCATTCATGAGACACCATTAATGCTTGATGCCTCGAGTTCCTGTCGTGTGACTGCCAGCATTATTTGTGTAGTTCCCTTAGGAAATGTAATTGCATACCCTATGAGAGCATGAATCATCTACTTTACATGATGTCTGTTTAATTTAGATGCAGTTTGAAAGCATAGAAGACAGGCCTCTCGCATGTGCATGGATCTATTTATTCAGTGGGAATGTGGGCATGTATTCAAATCGAATCGAAGGCTTGTTTCACACTGCATGCGTAAGCAGCAGGGCTCGCAACAGCAGCCTCGCATAGTTTGCATTTCTGCTGTGGCTGGATGCAGAAAATGATGTGATTACTAGATTTTTATAATGGCTTTGTTTCAGTACTACCACAAATTAGTATGGGTTGATGCTTTGATAATCATTAAAAATTGATCATTAGAAAAAATAGAAAAAAACATTTTATTCAATTAGTTATATATAGAATGGAAACCCAAGGCTAGAGTCTAAACTACAGAATGCTAACCTGCTGACATTAGCTTTGCTTTGCACAGCAAAAACATAGCACCATGCTGATAAAGTGAGCATTATGTTGGCTTAACCTGGTAACACAGGCATCCACGCATTAAAACAGGACAGAATTCATTCACATTAGGTTTGTATGTTTTTGTTTATGGCCACAAAGAGTTTGTTAGTTCCCTCATGTGTTCCAGATATAGACTAGTCCACATGACTAAACCTCTTCTGCAACGAGTGTGCGCACAGTGACCTAATAACACACACTTCAGCCTCCTACGCGAACCCAACCTCACCGGGACCGCACAGGCTGTACTCGCGATTGGTGCTGCTTCCTGCTGGTACTCCAAATGTGTTCACACTGAGCACAGAAGGCATCTGTTTCCACTCCACTTTTAGATTTTCTGAAGAATCGGATGTGAATGATTTCATCACTGTACATAATTGCAGACAACTTCAGTCATTTCACCTTGTTTATATGAGAGGAACACTTTTATTTCCTGTGCCGTATTGCTTCCTGGACATTTTAGATGCTGCTTTCAAGTAGCACTAAAACAGCTCAAATGTTCACTTGGAAGAGGCCCTTAACAGATTGAACAGGCACAGTGTGTGTTGGTGGACGAGAGCTAGCTGTGTCTAGCTTACAAGTGTTAACTATTACCTTAAAGGTAATTCAAGTCAATCATATATTGCATGCACTCTGTCTCTCTCTCTCTCTTTCTTTCTCTCTCTCTCTGTCTATTTCTGTCTCTCCCTCACTCCCCTTGCCCAGCTGTTGTTGTGTCTTTTTAACAGCATTTTTTGTAGTACATTAACTTGATGAATTATATTAACTTGAGCATCCATGAGGAAAATATGCTTGTGACTATATCATTTTGAGTGGTGGTCGAGCGGCATCCAGAAGCCATTAATTCTCATTGTTAAGGACTTCCTAAAGAGGCGAACCTGCAAACATGCTTTAGTGCTTCTGAGTCTCACAGCAGGGCTCTTTGTGTGATTCGCTACAGTGAGAAAAAGTTTCCACATAATGAGGAACCTCCATGTAAATAAGTTCAATAGTCCTCCACATCAAATTAGATATACGACCCGCATGGAGGCTGCAACAGTTCTTAGTTGAGGATGTTCAATGAGATTTTGTAGTCAGAATCAAGAAATATGTTCTGTTTTATAACTGGCATTGGTACATCTGGCATCAACAAAGAAGATTTTGTTGAATTTGCTCCATGTAACCCAAATTCCTGACACAGGTGTCAGTGCAATTGAGGACACTGCCTCACTTTACCTCAGAACCAAATAAAACACTTTTTACTGTGTTAGATATAGCATCAACTTTTAATGTTGCCCTGAGTAGCATTAAAAGTTGTCATAAGGAGTCCCACAAAGTTCTATAAAGACTCTAAAAAACAATAAAAAAACAAGAATTTGTGGTTTAACAGTGTTTTTACTCTACTGAGTAAATCTAAACACTGCCTCCAGATTTTGTGTAATAAAAATTAATAAAAATCTGGTCCCAGGCTCCAAAAATTCACATAAGTAGGAATAGTTCATCACACCCAAAAATTCTGTCATTGTTTTTATTATTGTTTGGCACATAAATTATGTTTTACGGGTGAATGAATAATGGCAGAGTTTTTATTCTTGGAGGGCATGCTTGAAAAAGGCCTGGGGGGTAAAACCAAGGTGAAACTCACTTTACTTAGAACGAAAGCACCAATTACTACTAAAACAAAAGGTAAAACAGGGAACACTGAACCAGACAGACAGGAAGAGAAATACTGTACATGCTGGGCCTCACTCTACCTCTTGGCTGCGCTCTTAACAAAAGAGGTTATCAGTGAGAGGAACAAGAGAAGCCTCTCTCTGTTTATTGCTTTATCACTAATTAATCTCAGTCCTGCTGATAAGCTCTCTGTCACGCGTACGGTTGGTCGCTGCATAATTGGTGAGGTTTTCAGATACTGTCTTTGATTCTCGCAGTGAGAGATGTTGATCCCACCTCACTCTCTCTGCGGGGGACGAGCGATTGTGCTGCCACAGCAATCGAGTCCCTCGCACGGGGTCGTGAAAAACTGTAAATTGTTCTTCGGGGCTGTTTGTTACTCACCATGAAATTCATCCTTCAAAACAGATAAATAAATCAAGCTCCAGGTCAGAAGCAATTCATTGAAAGCGAAGCCATCAAAAATGAAACAATTTACCAGCCAGCAAATAGATTAGCGGATGAATGGACTGTTAAACAATTACTGTGTGCACAGTATGAATGCTATTTTGTTTGCATGCTTTTTTCTTCTGTTCTTGGAAATAGAATTTGAAATATGTCACAGTAATGCAGATATTGTAGTGTATTTAGGATTCAATGTGCTTGTCATTTCTGTACAGACGAGTGTTTCTATTTTAAAGTTGTGTGCAGAGATGCTTGTGATTGGATTATGTGTGGAAAGTAATTTTGTAACTCTGTCAATTNGGGGCCACTGTGACTTCCTGTTTATGTAAGCGTGATATTTAACATACCTGTGTGGGATTGTTTCTAAATTGTTAACATTATAGGATCTAATAATAGCACCTAATAATGTGTTTCATATCCGTTAACATATGAGACATTATAATTTGTGAATACTGTAGATCTGCTATGTTCCTGTAGCTTAAACATAGTAGAACATGACGCTAGCAATGCTAGGATCGTGGGTTTAATAAACATATACCTTGAATGAAATCTAGGTCACTTTGAATTAAAGCACCTTCCAACTATATATATGCAAATGTAGAGCTTATAATGATGATTAGCTCAGAAGATAAAGAAGCAGAGCTGCTATTTCATCCAGCCTCCTCTTCCTCTCCTTATAGACACATTGTTTTTAATGAGGGAGAAAGTATCCAGGCATTATTCCTTGACTTGTTGTTACCATTGTCGTGGCTGTGATTATATCACTTGCCCCAATAAAACATCAAGGGCTAAATGTGCTTTTTTCTTTTCTTTAACCCACAAGTTAATTACATCTTTCCTTCTGGGCAGCATTGTTAGAAAATATGAGACTCATTAAAATAAAGCAATGATTTAATAACATTAACAATTATCCTGATGTGAGCATTGAGAGTACATGAGGGGAAAGATCTGGTGAATTGGGACATCCACACAGTGTTGACATATAAAATATAGGAGCACAAGCAAGAGTAGTTACCTGTAATAATTCAGCCTTCAGCACTGAAAGGTTATTAGAATGTTCTCCACACGTCTTCATCTAACTGCACATGTTGTGTAAAAGGAAAGAAACACTTGCTATTTTTAGGTTCTACGTCTAACACAGCTGTTTGTGTGAGGTAGTTGTTTCTCCGAAGTGTCACGTCTAGCTGGTGTCCAGGTGTGTGTGTGTGATTGTGTGTTAATGTGACTGAAAAAAACCCTGGAGTGGATACATACAGCATAAAGTCTTTTAGCAACAGTGGCTATAAAAGCATATTGCTTGTTCAAAAACACTGCGAAGCAAAAGTCATTGCAAATTAATTCAACAGATACGCATTTTGGTTTCTCTGCTCTGTTTAGTGTTAAATACGAACTAAGAGGCGTCTCTATTCGAATGCTAATGTGGAAGTGACCGTGCGTGCTGTTCGCATGCTGTACCTCATTGTTCCGCATGATTATATTTAATTTTGTGTAATTATTCCACAGCTAAAACTCTTTTCGTCCCATCATCCCTCTATCCTTGGTTTGAGGGCTTGTTCACTCGCTGCCCTTCGGTGCAATAGTGGAGTTGAGTATCAATTTCATAAGCAGTCTTTGTTTTAAACAACTTTTCTTAATTGTACCGCAAACAAAATATGTCCTCAGCTTCCACGATGCTCTCACAGCATCAAAGCTCAGAATATTAGATGGTCCACACCAGAAGAACCAAGATAGTGTCTGAGGTGAGATACAGGAGAGCCAGACTTAAAAATAACTTATGTTGCTTGATTGCACAGTGGGTGAGTGTGTTATCTAAAGCCTAAAACTGCCAGGGCAAAAGACTGGAAAATGGTGGAGAGCCTGTGTAAAGTATTAGGCTCGGTTCTGGTCCAGTTGACAGAGCCAGAGAGGACTATTCACATTCTTTAAGCCAATCACAGCCAGGTCTGAACACCAGCCAAAATAAATGGCCCTGTTTATAAATGATTTCTCTTTAAATTTCTCTTTAAAACATTTATCTATGTATCTTTCTATCTGTCTATCTATCTATCCATACCTTGCTGTGTAAGAAATGATTCTCATATTATTAATAAAGGGGAAAGCTATAGTCAATTATAGCATTACAAAATAGAAAACAAAACCTTGTGGAATGTTGCAATTAGCATATGTGAGTTAAACTGAAAGTGTGTTAGACATGTACAGATATGCTGTATGGATTTAAACAAAGTCCAATTGACTCAATTTATAGCTTCCCCAGACAGTTACAATCAATACAGTATTGAACAGCTAACAAAGAATCCACTAAATTCTTTTAATCACATAGCTTGGGGAAATAGCCTATATTCTCAGTGAAAGGTTAACTTAGGTACAAATTGTTCATTAAATACGAGGTAGGAATGTGTATGTGTGTGTATACACTGGTCTGTCAAAGATTGTGCTTTCTAGAGTGTCTTCCTGTCACCTTTTTAATTCAAACAAGAACCGTTCCTTTGCTATAATTATCTGTTGTCTCCAGAGTTGTGTGTCAACACAGGCTCTGTGTGTCATTGCTCACTCTGGGAAATCTCAATATAGGTCAGTATCAGACATGATGTGGAGAAGATCTGTCTGGACAACATACAATTTAGGCATAGTATGACAAACAATAAGCGCTGTTCTTTTTTTAACTAGGTTTTGTTTATCTGTTTGTTTTATATTTAGTGTAGTTTCAGGGTAAAACTGGCAGTGCTAATAAAGTAGGGACCCACATACAGTCTTTGCGATTAACAATTTTTTTGGACAGGCAAAACAGTCAAAACAGATACTGTTTAAACAAGGCTCAGAGATTTTTGTTCATTTTTTGTTCTGTTTTGGTTTCTCTGACTTTTCTTAGGTTGGAGGGACAATATTGCTGACGTTTATATCTCCTCACGCGTCTCCTCACCACCTACCTATTTCAAATGTGATTTGTCCTCTGTAATATGCGTGACATTTCCTGTCACAAAATGAAAGTCTAAATGCATGTTTTAAACTCGACCAGGCTGTGTTGTGCCTGCAGGGCCTCTTTCTCTGTTCAAACTTAGGGTGCTCATGACACGTCAGATGAGGCGCTGTGTGTCTGCACTTTTCACAACCTGTTTCACAATCTGTCCGCTTCACTAACACACACCCACACGCGCACACGCTACTCGTGTTAGCACTTTGCTAATATTTATTTTTACACTAACACCCAAATTTCATATTCAGTATTCAGTCAATCCAAAGTAATGTGTCTGACTTACATCATTATTTGTACTGTTTGCTGTCGGCCACACTGAGTTTTGTCTTTGGTGTAAATGAACCTAGGTCATATATTGTGATTATTTGTTTTATTGTATTGACTGTGTACCATTTACAACAAACAGCTTGGAAATAGAGAGAAAACATGCTAGGTTTTGAATGTAGCTAAAATGTTACATTGTTGTTAATTTAATTATTGTCTGGGCTTGCAAATGAACAGTTTCAGAGAGCAGCACTTTATTGGTTGGTTTCATTGCATATATCCTTGAATTTCTATCACCCTATTATGCAAACCTGCCCTCTAGAGGTCTGACAGTGACACGTTTCAGAATGCTAAATAAAAATACAACAGTGTCCATTCTGATTGGCCTTTAACGTTTTCACATGCTTACTGTTTGCAAGAAGTAGCTCAAGTCTGTTTCACAAACATAAGGACTGAATGAAATAATTAAGACTGGAGATTGAAGTGAATGATTGTAAGGTCTCCACATGTAGCTTTAATCTCAGAATTCAGAACCTTACTGATCTGATTCATCATTCATTAGTAATCCAAGTAATCACATTTCTTTTGTTTGTACCTGTAGATTGTGCCCTCTAACTACTTTAAATAGATTTGCTTCAGGGTTTTCAGTCTTATTACTTGAAAATCTTTGTTCACCTTGTTGTGTATGTGCATGTGTGCATGTTTGTGTGCGTGACTGTGTGTGTGTGTGTGTGTGTGTGTGTGTGCGTGTGCGCGCATGTGTGCATGCATGTGTGTGTGTGTTTGCTAACTTGCTGAAAGTTATAAGGGACATTATTTCAGGAAAACTAAAAGTTAACTTTTTCTTTTATATTCAAGGCCTAATTCTTTTTATCACTACAGATATCAAACAAACAGTATCATTCAAACATCAAAAGAATTCAGCTTGCTTTTCACTTTGAAAACATCCATACTATTGAAGCTAATTAAGTTAATTTTATAATCTGTGGTCTTTGTTCAGTGTGTAGAGCATTATGAAAAAGTATAATTCAATTATATTTTGTTTTTATGCATTTTGAAACTTTGATGCAGTGGTTCAACAGCTGAGCTATGCTAGTCTGAAACTAGTCTTAGAACTACTGTTTTTTTTATGCTCTTCTTTTTAACAGGAAGCTTTTATGCTAAGTACATTTACCATATTTTGCTAGTTTATTTGTGGTTTCTCAATAAAATAGGACGTTAATGCATCTTCCTTGTTAATATTTTTTCTCTGTTTTGCAGAGCCATGACAGTATGGTGGACTGTTTGAGTCGAGTCATGCTGCACACAGCTGTGCCCTGCTGGCAGCCTTTGCTGGGGCTGGCCCTGGTGGCTGTGTTCATGGGCTCCACCCTGGCATGCCCTTCCCGCTGTGAGTGCTCCGCTCAGAGCCGCTCTGTCATCTGTCATCGCAAGCGCTACACCGCCATTCCTGATGGAATACCTATCGAGACACGAATCCTTGATCTAAGCAAGAATCGAATCCAGGCTGTCAACCCTGATGACTTTGCTGCCTATCCCCACATAGAAGACCTAGATCTGAGTGGGAATATCATTGCCTATGTAGAGCCCGGGGCCTTCAACTCTCTCTACAGCCTTCACACACTGAGCTTAAAAAGCAACCGCATCAAACTTCTCTCGCTAGGTGTCTTCTCCAGCCTCACCAACCTGACTACATTGGATATCAGTGACAACAAAATTGTTATTCTGGTGGACTACATGTTCCAGGATCTGCGAAACCTCAGGTTCCTGGAGGTTGGAGACAATGAGCTGGTTTACATCTCCCATCGGGCCTTTAGTGGACTTTTATCACTGGAGACCTTGACACTGGAGCGCTGTAACTTGACGGTGGTGCCCACAGATGCCCTGTCCCACCTGCACAGCCTGTTAAGCCTACACATGCGCTACCTCAGTATCAGCATCCTCCACCCATACTCCTTCAAAAAGCTATTTCACCTCCGTCACCTTGAAATTGACAACTGGCCATCGTTAGAAGTGTTTCCTGCTAATTCTCTACACGGCCTCAATCTCACCACACTTAGTGTTACCAACACCAACCTGTCCACATTCCCCTACCAAGCTCTCCGCCATTTGCCTTACCTCACGCACCTTAACCTTTCCTACAGTCGCATTCGTACAGTGGACGGTGGCCTGCTTCAGGACCTGGTACGTCTACGTGAGCTGAGGTTGGCAGGATCTCAGCTGGTGTCCATAGAACCCTATGCTTTCCAGGGCATTCGCTGGCTCCGCTTGCTAAATGTATCCCATAACCGTCTTGATACCCTGGAGAGGGGAGTGTTTCATGCTCCTGAGTCACTGGAGATTTTGTTGATTAATGGCAACCCTCTGGTGTGCGACTGTCGTCTCATGTGGTTGCTCCAAAGACGCCATTCAATTTCTTTTGGTGATACCCAGCCTGAGTGTGCCACACCTGAGGGCATCCATGGACGCCCCTTCAAGGAGTTTAAAGAGACCCTGCTGTCCTACTATGTGACCTGCACCAAGCCTAAGATCAGAGAAAATCGAACACAGATGGTGTCAGTCGAGGAGGGTCAGTCTGCCCGTTTGCACTGCAGTGCAGAGGGGACCCCACGGCCCACCATATCCTGGGTCACACCACGTCGGAGACATCTGACCATCAGGAGCCATGGAAGGGTGACGGTTCACAACAACGGCTCATTGGATATCAAGGCAGCAGAGGTTCAGGATGATGGTGTGTATATGTGCGTGGCCTCTAATTCTGCAGGCAATGACACTCTAATGGTATCACTGGCAGTGAAAAGTCTGGGCTCACTGTATGCCAACAGAACCCAGCATTACACAGATACGAGCAATGCCACTGCCAATGGTACAAATCTCCCCAATATGACCTTTGGCCTGGACCTAAAGACTATTTTAGTCTCTACAGCCATGGGCTGTTTCACATTCCTAGGAGTGGTTCTGTTCTGCTTCCTGCTCCTGTTTGTGTGGAGTCGAGGAAAAGGCAAACATAAAAACAACATTGATATTGAATATGTGCCACGCTCCAAGTCCAATGGGACCTCCGGTGAGGAGGCAGAACAAGGTGCTGGGCAGCGGCGCTTTAACATGAAAATGATTTAAGACATTTAAACTAATATCAGTGGAAAATTATCTTTATTTCACAAAACCTGGATATAGGACTCCTTTCAATTAATGCCAGGAAACTCCCTAAGCCCTTGAGGTCCTGTCCAGATTTTGGTTCATCTTGGACTTCACTGCATATACAATGGGGATAATATGTGTCAATAACTGACAATTTGTATAAAACCCTCTTGGTAAGAAGGATGCTGACCAACACTCCTAAATTGTGTACAGACCAGATTTGTAAAAATGAAGTATTACTCTTATTTGCTGAAGCGCATTCTGCTTTCTCACTGCAACCAACAAATGATGGGGAATCTGTTCACTCTGTCATTTTCCTGCATATATGTACGTAATGCTCAGTTATGTATGTGTATGTTAACGTATAAACACTTTCTTTTGTTGCTTAATTTGCAAAATGGCTAAACCGCCAAAATATACATACCATTATTTGAAGGAAAAATGACCAAGCCATCGTCTCACATCTTAAAGTGTTTAAAGATGAAAGACAAAGGGCTTTATTGGGTATGAAATGTTACTCTGAAGAACGTGTGTGCCGTTTGTCTACCCCAAATTATTCTCCTGATCTCAAGAATATTATATTTGTTTATAATCTGGAAAAAAGAAAAGAGATTATTTATTACAAAATGGCCTTTAAGTTCCAACTCCATATAACAAGGTTTTTTAATTGTTTAAATACACACATTTATTTCTATTATTTTTTTCTAACATTATTTTGTTGTAAGTACACACATTAATTTGAAACAAACAGCCATTTTGGTTGTGCTCTGGATTCTAACCTGTTATATGCTTCAAAATACAAAATGTCTCTTTTCCAGTCAAGCCACCATTCTTTTCTTTTATTTTGTTTACTTCATAGTAAGAAATTCTGACTTTGTTGTGGTAGTTTCTCATTTTGTTGTTAAATCATTTAGATTGTAAACAGTTCAAAGTAAAAGAAAAAAATACATGTATGTGGAATAAAGAATATTGATTTGTTTTCTGAGTCTAGATGTTGAATATGTTGTGGTCTTGGGTGTGTGCGTGCGTGTGTGAGGTGAGTGAGTGAGTGTCTGTGTGTGAGATGGATTAACTGTAGAGGTCACATTTACGGTAACAAGTGTTACATTTGTTAAATGTTAAAAGTTACATTAGAATATTAGTACTTTAATATTGAACAGTGTCTTTTTATCTTCTTTTTCATGTTGTTTCATTTAATAGCATTTTATATAATTTGACAGACTATAACTATATATATGTTCTAATGACATATTACATATAATTTAGGTGTTTCACACAAATGCTGTTCAAACAGTTTTGTTCAAATTGAGATTAAACCAAAGGAGTCAGTTGAATCAGAGAAAATACATGTGAGGAGAAGATGAGACCAAATCCTGTTGATCTAAGACACTTCGCATAAATATCTTTTAAGCAGCGCGCACCAGGAACAACCTTATATTTAAAGAACAGTCTAGAACAAGGCTGTTAATCCAGTGACATCAGGGAAATGAGTAGGCAAGATACATCCATCATCCAATTGACAATGCAATCACAGTAGGTGTGAAACGCAGTGGATGATGGCACTAATTATACAAATTGACAAAGATGTTTTTATATCTTTTTAATTACTACTTAACTTTGCTAAGAACATTGTTTTTATCAAAATCTTTCCCCCCAAAAAAAGTCACTTAGATAAAAATGTAAGAACAAGTTGTCTTTTTGTTGGCTTGAAACATACCACAAAGCCACACTTCCAATTAATGCAGAATTCCCACCTGGAATTCCAAATGGAAAACTTACTTGAGATGCTGGGATAACGCTGCATTGTAACTGTATTGATTTCCCAAAAGACATGGTGGGTTAACTGGCCAAGATTAGGAATATTCTGATAGTTCCAGGCCCCAAGGACCATATGCACATACAAACTGTGTCACTGGCCTTTTTGGCTCTTTTGGGTCTTAGTTATTGCAATACCTCTTGACCCAGAGAAGGACAGACAGACCTTTTGCCTGAGAAAAACTGGGTTGTCTACGATTAATGGGTCAAAAGCTGGTGTTTTTAACTCAAGAGGTTAAAGAGGTTTTAATTCAAGAGGTTTCAAGAGGTTTAGAAAAAGTTCACCACAAAAGCATAAGCAATAACATTTCTAATTTAATCAACTGTGGCTCTGAAAGTAATTTCTCAAGCTATGTATCTTCCCTGAGCTTTAAAGCTTATTTAAAGATGTGTTGTTAAATATTATGAGTTTATATTCTTACATGGAAGAAAACACCATCTGTAATATTCTTTAAGCCTGCTGTCACATATGATCTTTGTAATAATATCAGCACAAGCCACAGGTAAAACAGGGAGCCATTCATATCTCAGAAGTCAATATACATTGAGTGGGCTATAGTACAGAACAAACCATTTCAATACAATCTTTATAGTCAAATGAAAGTTTCAATGTCAAGCCAAACAAATAAATTAGTGTGAATGCAAGATTTTTTTTTAACACACAGGAAATAAAAATGACATTTACAGTAAGACCAGAATACATTATAATTTAAAAAGGAAACAGAAATAACACCCTTAATTCTGAAGGAGAATGCATCATCTGCCATTGAAAACAATGTGTCAGAAAACGCATAGATCAGCTTGTTCAACAGAGAGGAAATTTAATTAGAGAAACACCCTATAGGGTTTTGACAGAGGTACTGAGTCTGAGGAATATCTTCTAGGGAGTTGTAAAGAAAACAAATGGTTTGCATGGCTGAGTTTTATTTATGAAGTCTATAACAATGTTCCAAAGACTGCTGAGGTACTGCTGCCAATCTGAAGATGACTGACTTATGGTTTGTTTGGGCAGAACATGCTGTCTACAGTTTAGTGTGTAAGTTACCACACAAATCAAGTGAGTGAATGCTTCCTGTTATTCCCATGATGCAGTGCAACCACAGTGTGTCTATATATACAGCATGATGTGTTTCAGGTGTGCGCTTCAGAAGACATCAAATACAGCTTCCTGCAGAAGCCCAGAAATCTTCCCTCAACAGGACATTGTTCTGAGAAGTTTCTATTGTTTATCGTTTGTCAGTCTTTTCTGGTATATATTCAAGACCATGTGTGTCCTTCACTGTTACTTAGACTGTAGCCTTTACCTCTGCCAAGAAAAAGATCAAAGCTACCTAAAAGACTTTTATTAACTCAGAAATGGTCAGTTTCCTTGTTAGACTTTTCTCAAAGTCATTTGTGTTTAGACCTACTTTGCAGAGACCTAGAATAACACTTGACCCAGCTGGAATTTTTTACCAGGCAAAACCTGAGACAAACTTGAACGATGCTAACTTTGTAAAAGTACCACACCAAAGTTCCGCACCAAAACCTTCAGTGTTACGTTGTAAGGAAAGTGGGACACTGTCGTCTCTGAAAGAAAAGTGTCAACAGTGACTCTTATCCAATCTTCAATCTGCTAGTTATCAACAAAAGCACAATACCTGCATCAATCATACCACTGGCAGACAGAACTCTCCAATTACTGGCTTTTCAAGGACATTGTCTATTTTTAAGCCCAATTCTGAGAGATCTGATTACATTCTTATCAAATGATCGTACAATTGATTTAGATGCTCTGATACTGTGAGTCTGAGGTTAAAAGGAACGATATTGACTGAGGAGATTTTGAGCTGTGGATGGAAAAACAACAAAAAGCAAGATGTTAACGGATGTGCTGAGGCATAAGAGAACGGCGCCCAGAGCTGATGGGTGTGACAAGAAAAGCAGGACGGTCACACATCAAACTCCACACCAATTTTGGTCCAAGCTACAATTCTGCATTTCAATCTGTGTGAAACACTTTTGTCCAGCTGTAATATAAAATGGCAATTTGACTGTTGTGCCACTCAAATGTCAGATTTGAAATGCAATTTTGCAGCTTTTCATGCTAAGGGGACCATTCTGAAACCATACTGCTTACTGCTTGTATTAAAGCCAGAGAAACTTTCCACTGCACCATAAACGTCTTAAGACCATAAACGTCTTAATGCTAGCTATGCTAACTTTTAATCTCTCCCAGTGCGTATATATCTCAGCATACATTATGTATACATGCAGCTTTAGAACATAAATCATAGTTATGTATGGCAAGTATTATCACAAAATATCCACTCATCAAGTAAATGGATATGAAGTATTGATTTAAGATTATATGATTTAAGTGTAATAAAAACATCCACACTAGGTATAGAAAGCCAGTCAGAAGTATATAATTATATGTATATGCATATATGTACATACATATATACATATATGTATTATGTGTCCGTAGGTATTGAAAGCATGATTGTTTAACAAATTTGTGCTCCTGAAAGCTGATTGGTTGGCGAAAATCATGTGATGCAGTCTCAACGCCTTTATTCAATCTGTCTTTATTTGGACCTGTCAGGGGGAGTAATCGCACCACTGAGAACTCAAACCAAGCAACACAAATTGCTCTACAACTTGTTACACATGCTTGCCTGTCAGCCTTCAAGGTCTCCAAAGACAATTCAATTCAACCAGATGTGAATTTAAATAAAAGAGGAACAGAGAGTGTGTTTTTCAGTGGCACCCATTACCCAGGAATCAGGTAACTGGAATTTGTTCTATTTTGTTCTCTTCACCCCACACAGAACATTCTGATTTACGATGGTACAAAAGTATAAGAGTTCAGGAAGCAGGAAATCTGATACCCTAGATAACAGTATCAATATGTGTTAATCTAACATTCAATAGCCATGTAGACAGGCTTGTTGGCATGTTAATGTTGAAACTTGTCTCTCTTTGTCAGTCACTCTCGATAAAAGTGCCTGTTAAATGAATAAATGTAAATAACAAGAGAAGAGGCCAACCAATTGTACTGGCCAGGACTAAGAGTAGACTTGTACTCTCTGATGTGAAGTGCTTGCAATTTCATGCTGTTTTGTCCATAGGAGCAGAAATTGTTCTTGAGTGCTGGTACACTGTGTGCAGACAAACAGTCTACTGGGGTAAGTTTTGCTTTCACAATTTGTTGCATATTATAGGTTAATATGTCCAGAGGCTATAATGTTCTGTGTTGAAAAGTAGCTGTCTGTTTAAAATTTGCAAAATGTCCTTTAGTTCTTTGTTTATTTCAGTTTATTGTTTTTCTAGTGCCGCTAAAAACCAAATATAGAAATAAATATTGTGATGCTGTGCTGTTATGAATGTATAGAAAGAACAAGAAACAGGTAAGAAACATACAAGAAACAGGTGATGGATGGGCGATAACTGCATTGCCAGTTTTATTAAAACTGCTTTTTATTACCAATGTGATTGTTATAGATACAAGACATATCAGTTGGAACTAGTCAACTTTCAAAATGTTTCTCTTGTGCTCTGAAATGCATAACTGGCAGCATTTGGGTATTTGCAGGCTTTATTTCCTTTATCTATTCCATTGCCTAAAGCAAGAATGTGTTTACCATTCTTTCTATGAACAAAATCCATTTCAAAGTGTGTGTGACAGGAAGCCGAAGATTTCAGTGTGTGAAGTAACATGAGGAGGAGTGTGAGGTGAAGGTGATGGTGTCTCAGCCATGATCAAAGAGAGCTTTAGACAGGTGAAAGACAAAGTGCCTGTTTCATGTTCTTTCAAATATCTGGAAACATTTACAAACCCCTCTCCAAACATTGTCAGAAAAACAAGTGTTTGCAGAGACTACCTTTAGTTTTTTTAAAGCTATTATTATATTTAAGCATTTTTATTATTATTGTGAGATCCTTTGTAAGCAGAAAGGTTTGTTTTTAAATAAAACTGACAAAATGAAAAAGCATCTCTTTTTTAAAATTTTGTTTTATTTGGTTTATTTTCATTTGAAACACCTCTGGAAAAAATCAATAAAAAATAGGACTTAAAACATAAAAACATAAGTTATATTAAGAAGGCAATGTATAAAAATTGATATTCTGGTTTTTTTGATCATCAGAAATAGTTCATACAGCATGTGGTGTAAAATATTTGTGTGTGATTCTTGCAGATGTGATTAGAATAAACACCTATGATTGGATGAACACCACATTCAGGCACATCTAACCCTGTGCCAAACGAAGGCAAAATAGCGTATTTCAAGTCATTTAGAGTGGTATTGCAACATTCTGTTAAAGCAACATCTATTGACAAACCAGACCGCATCCTGGGCTTACGACAACCAAACAAAACAAGCTGTGTACATAAATTCTAATCAATAATGCTTGTGGCAAATCATTCAGCTGTTTTTTGTTCTCCTTTTCGTCTGTCACGTCAGCTTTGTGGCTGGCATATTCATTTCTGAATATAGACTGAAAGAGAAGTCTGCAGGGCACATATTAGTAATTCATAAACACAGGAACTACGCTTGACACTCAGTATTCTTTTCTGAAAAGGAGGACAGAAGCTGCTTATAAAACTGGGTTAAATTAAACCCCGCTTATAAAACTGGCTAAATATTTGGGAGGACAACTGTGTTAAAGTAATGGTGTAAATAGTATGAAAAATGGCTTTGAGAAAAGTCTAATATGGAACATGTGCATTTTTGCCCAATAACAGAACAATAGACATCTTCTCTGAAGACCAGTCTGTTCCCTGTGTTTCTGTAACTGTTTCTGTGACATTGCACATCTGTGTAAGCTGCTATGAAATTGAATGCAATTAACTGCACATATAATAATGAATCCTTTGAAAAAAACATATTCAGTTTTTATCTCAGTATAGGGTCTGTATGTTTCAATTATGTTTGGCAATAAAACATTGCCCTAATATAACAGTGAACAAAACAGGACAACAAAGACCTAGAGGATGAGACCCATTGTCTTTTGGCCAGGGCATCAGTTATGATAGATTTTACTTAAACAATTTCAGCTTTGTATAAAGATTGGTTAC
>JBAJNP010006203.1:0-26291 GCA_036877545.1 Yasuhikotakia modesta | reverse complement strand
GAGAGTGTGTGTGTGTGTGTGTGAGAGAGAGAGTGTCAGTGTGTGTGTGTGTGTGTGTGTGTGTGTAGGAGACACATTCATCTCTGGCACATGGTGGCACCTCCACACGCTTTCCATCTTCACGTGACGTTCACCACAGTCTGCTTGACCCAGTAACCCACACTGACTGAAACTCATACACTCTTCATGTTCCTGGTGTTGTTTAACCTACTTACATGACTCCATGTCTCCGATGTCTCGGCTGGATCTGATACAGCAGCTGATTGGAAACATGCTGCTAAGATGCTTCCTAGAACACTTCTATTTTAAATCCATGCCAGAAGGTACAAACGGTGAACAAATGTCTCACAAAGAACCGTTTCTGGCCCGGTTGCTTCAGTCAGATGAGTTACAAATGTGATTTTTACTTCCTACAACTTCCTACAACCTACAAGGAACATAATTTTATACATGATGACCATATGATCATAATTAGCATATTGACCATAAGGTTAAAAACAGTGCAGCTACAGTAGTTTACAGAGCCAACCTGTAGCCATTATAACTCTTTGGACTAAGCGGCTGTGTAATTATAGGTTAACTTGAGTTACCTTTGTCCTCACTCGCCCTCACGCAGAGAGACTGGCCTCATGTGAGCCCTCGGTCACATGTCTGCACCTCCTGTCAGAGGAGGTGTTGGGATTAGAGTGTGGGTGGGAGACACCGATCTTCTGCTATAAACACACTTACATCTGTTTTTGTGTGAGGCTCTGTGACGCGTTCAGTGGGTTTGTTTGGCTGCAGATATGAAGCTCTTTAAGTCTTTCTGATGTTTCCCTGAGTCACGCCGTCTTACAGACACGGGTTCTAAAAAATACTGTTTTAAATGATGTGAGTGTGTTTGAGTGAATGAAACCAGGGAGTTCAGTGGAATCTGTCAGAGGAGTTTATATATACAAATGTGAAAATTAATTATTTGCATTATGTTCATGCGAATATACTAAAACATTTTAGCAATTTTGTTCACATTTTTAAAACTTAACATTTAAATGATCCATGTAAAACTCTTTGGGGTTGACAGGTAAAGCGGTTGCTGTGAATGTTAAGTGTGAGTGTTAATAGTTGTAGCCTATTGACGATATTAAAGTCAAAACAGGGTTTGAATCTAATTAAATTTGTAGACTTCTTTTAAAAGAAGGGGGGACACATGGGGAAGCAAACCGGTTGTCTGCAGCAGGTAACTGGACAGAAGGTGAGACAGATGCTTATCTAAGGGATAATTGGGTTACCTAGTGAACTTCAGCTAATGTGTGGCTAACACTGTTAGGTTTAAAACAACACATCCAGAATGAATAAATCATTATGATACACAGATCCACCTGTGAAAGGAAGATTTATATTTAATCTGTCCAAATAACTGTGATCACAGAACGATGGATCAAGGGTGCGGAGGTCAGTGTGTCGTAAACTCAAGCGCTCTATTAATGTTGAGTGTCCTTGTAGCTTGACGTTTGAGGCAGGTTTGTGACTGAACACGCCGGATATCATGATTTATGATTGCAGATTAATGCCTGTTCTGTGAAGTGCTTTCATTAGAGAGGTTGGCACATATTTTGTTGCCTCTCACATTTAAACAATCATATGCAAAGTAAGTAACACAATCTGCCTACAAGCCGCATGTCTCCGGCCTCACACTGGAGGCAGCTGTTGTATCCACACACATTTTTACCCAGAACATATGTCACTTATACTCACACACAAATATGTATGCATGAAAAACAAGCCCCCCTCTCTCTGCACCCCCCGCTTATCCTGATGCAGTCACTGCTCATGCGCAGACTGTGGCAATACCTCCGCTGCTTTCATTGCATAACTGTGGACTGACTCATTGCTCCAGTGGCCTATTTCACATTTAATGGATGAGCTGAAATCTAGTCCTCACTTAAACTTTTGTCCCAGTTTCTTTTACTTTCCAAACTGTAACAGATTCTCAGGATCACACCTTGTTAGCAATTCTAACCTGTTTTCTTTAACTATTTCACGGCTAATGCCTGAGGGATTCTGAGGGTGACGCTTTATGCTAATTTATAGCTCGATGAGTAGAGCGAGGTGCTAGCAACACCAAACCACGGGTTCTGTTCCCAGGAAACACAATAACTGATCAGAAAAGCTTTAATGCATTGTGCGTCACTTTTGATAAAAGCATCAGTTTGGATAAAAGCGTCTGGCAGACACAATGTGCATGATGGGTGGAATCTCTTTCCTCTTCTCACATAATGGAATCATTGGCTGGTGTTTATTTACAGTTGTTGCTGCATGACATAATGGGGCTGTTATGAAGGCCGGAGTCATGATGTTGATTTTATATTGCAGAGAAACCTGAACCTGTGACTCCAGCAAAGGTTTCTTCAGCTGGAGTTACTGAAGAACTAACGCTATTGTTAGATATAAGAAGTAAATCAATGAATCAAATGTTTAAACATGATTTAGTTAATTTACTGTTAAGCGTGTTTAGGGTAAAGTGTAGAACTGCTTAAACAGATAATCCTGTGAGATGTTTTAACTGCTGGTTATGTTGAGTTACAACACAAGTTTGTCTCTAGATACATTTTAACTCCTGATTTACCAATAATCTCACATGTCTGCAGTTTAAAAGAAAATGTAGCAATTTCACAAACTTTGCCAATTTGCCAAGATAAGGTCTGCAAACAAAAGCCATTATTTAATTTTAAACTCACACACACAATAAACCACCATCTAAATGTTATCTGTGTGCTGTTTCAGGCCGTGAGTCCTGCTTGCATTTGTACTTTTTCTAAGGTGTTTAAGGAGAAACATCTGAGACATTGGACAGAACCTCAGACAGTGATTCTGTGGGCCTGAGAATCATTGCTGCACACAGTCTGTGCTGAATACAGTGGCTGATGTCTTTGTTTAGAGAGATTTGTGTGATTAGAAGAAATGATTACAGAAGTGTGTGTAACGGCAGGAAGTGTCAATTAAGACTCAGACTGAAGATAGTGAGTTATTAGAGACAGAGGCAGAGGAGGTAGATTGATGTAGGACATGAGACGGTACGAATGATCAAATAAAGTCCAAATGAGATTATGGCTCTGTTCTCAGTCGCATTCTGCTGTAATGTTCTGCAGTATGTGAGATTTGCACTGTGCACAGCATGCAAAATTTTGTGCCTGAGTAATCGAATACATTTGCCACACTGCAGCCTAACATACTGCTGTTTAAACCCGTATTTATTGAAGCAGTATATTAGACAGTGTATATGTATGCAGTATCCAGCGAGCTGTAAGGCAGTATTTCATTACGCGAGCATAACAGGTGCGTGCCACAGTGTAAGTGCTGTATGATTGACAGTGCATTGCTATTTTATTGCCAAGGTATTCTAAGTAGTTTTTAACTGTTGCTGTGTAGTTGCTAGGGTGTAAATATTAGCCTGTCCCCAAGTGTATGATGTGACTGTTACATTAGCGTGTTCTGTGAGTTTACTGGTAACTGTGCTGTGTTCACACAAAGCACCTTACTGGTAAATTACTGATAATGGTACAACTAACTTCTAAATTGTCAGAATCTCTTAGCGGTAATTTGCCAGTAATTTACCATAAAGACAGCATGTGTGAAAGGGGCTCATCTGAAATGCCACAGCACAGTTTTACCTCGTGTAGCGCTGGTCATAAATGGCTTTATTAGGGTCATGAATCCAACAACCATGTTTGAACTTTATTTATAGTGATGATTGCCTTATTTAGCATTACAAATATTGAATGAAGGGAGGAGAGGATTTAGAGGGTCACACCGCAGGAGTCGGGATGGGGTTGGAATCGGGCGTGGAGTGGGCGGGGCTGACCTACATTCAGAAATGCCCTTTCAATGATCTGTTTGTGTGAATCACCCTGCCTGTGTTAAACTCTTATTATACACGTACATGTGCTATACTCTCACATGCACCAGATACACACACATTCCTATAAAACTAGCACACATTATGCAGACAAGCTTTATATGTATATACTATAATGGGAGGTAATAAACAAATTGTATTTGTATGTGGGTATTTAACTGAATTGCAGCAAACCCACTGATATTGAGGCAAACCCAACACAAGAGCACATCTACAATATTACCTAACATCAGTTCACACACTTATAAAGGCTTACAGGCTTATCGCCATGTTAGTTGAAATGAGTGACTTACTACATTACAAGCTACAGCATTAAACAAGTTACCAAACAAGCTAGGTAGCGTTATAATTGCTAACATGGCAGCCTCATGGGAAAATATATCAGTTAGCATAATCTGTTGTTGTGATTCATTATTGACTCAGTATCTGTATGAAAGAGAAAGTTTAACACCTTGTGAACATTCAACTCTTCAAACACTGAAGTAATGTGTAATGTGTGTGGATGAGGTGAAGGGGAAAAAGGCAGTCGGACCAGAACACTGTGAGGCACTTACAACAGAACATTTGTACAACTTACACACTTAAAAGTATTTACCATTATACTGTGTAAACTACACAGCGTGGCGTTGGTGATTATTTAAGGGGAACAGCCCTCATGAGGGCTACTTCCTGCCCTGTTACAGTACTCCTCCATCACACTTTCTCAGACACTTCCTCCCTTGTTTGCACCCTCTGGTTCTGACCTACATCTCAGGCAGCGGTTATGTAACCAGAGTTATGTTGTGTTCTGGAGCCCCAGCGATTCTGCAGATGTTCTGAGCAGAACAACTCTTCCCACTCCATTTCCTTCTGCTTCTTCCTCTTCTGTTCTTGTTTCCTTCTTTTCTTCTTGTTTGTTTTTGTGTTTATTATGCCTGTGTGAAGCCGTTTTAGGCACTTTCTGTGTGAAATGTGCAGTAGGATATAAATGCCATCCAGACAGAAATATGGCAGATTAAATAAGCCTCACCACTTCAGTTAGGACTGCATGCAGTCTTACATAATAAATCTTCTGAACTGTTTTCTTTTTAGATTGTTTGTTTTATGGTGCATCTTGTATGCAAGTACAGTGCAAATTGTTTAAAGTTCATGAACATTAAAATCAGAAATATGGTAGCAATGCAGCAATCTAGCATGTTCTGATGCAAATTGTTGAGAAATGAGGCTATTAAGAACCATTTTCATCAGTCTGATGTGTGTGTTTTGTTTAGTGTTAAATCGTTCATGTTCACATCGATGCAGTGTTCAGTCATTAATGCAGCCCTCTGCTCACTCCCTTTTAATCTCTCTCTCTCTCTCTCTCTCTCTCTCTCTCTGAATTCCCCTCTTCTCATTCCTCTCCTCCCATTTTCACTGACCTACTTTTCCACTGACCTGCTTTCATAAGGTTTTGCATACTCTGAACAAACACAAAATCTGAAAAGGGGGGAACTAGGAAAACAAAGAGTGAAAACACCGGGGAGGGAGGATTAGCGCCGCAGCTCCTGCTAAAAGTCACCTTGTTTTTGTTCTGCCGTTTTGCTTCTGCTACCGTAGCAACCGGTGGTGCAGCGTCAATACAGTCATGTGTCACCCTCATCATTTAACACCACATCTATATAAAAAGATGCTTTTGTTTCGGAATGTGGACATTTTACAATTAAACTATTCATTTGTGACTTAAAGTGTAACAGGTAGCACTTATAAATGACGGCTGCACAGCTGGTTCTTCAGGTAATGCATTTATTATGCAACCCTTAATGGCATGTCATATAACTAACTGGCACCAGTTGCAGTAAATTAATGAATGACACTCATAAATGACTGAAAATGAGGGTGAAGTTTGATGATAATGTTGTGGATGTTTTATTTCTCAGATGTAGAAAGTTCCAGTAATGATCGTAGCTCAAAGTGCTTCTTTTTGTTGCGTCACTTGATATGCGAACAGTTACACAACCTGTTTTCTGCATGTCTATTTTTTCTTTAGTAGTGCGTGAGCTGCGAGTGTATTTTTACAAGCAGCACATTCTGAGCAGAGAGCAGAAGCACGTCATGTTTCCATGAATCCTTCACATTCTGTGTCAGCTGCCTTTGACTTGCAGTTTCCTGGTAGTTGAATCCATTAATGCACTTTTGAGAAGCAAGTGTGTGTGTGTGTTCTTGTTTTTGGGTTACTGTTGTGACACCGGTGTTGTCTCTTGGTCAGTGTTACATAAAACTGAAAAATTTCCCTGCAGGAGCACAAAGTGTTCCTGTGCATCTGTCAAACCGAGGAGCAAGAAAATGTGACGTCTCTGTAAGTTTTGGTTAGCAGTCTAGTCTGTTGCTTGGAATACACACATTAATATTTTACACAACTTTATGATATCAGTAATGTGGGACTGGGTGAGTGGTTAATGCTTTTCCTGAACACAAGACAACATCAGACTGGTGAAATTTGACATACAATGTTTTATTTTCTTGCCACCTTAGTGTCATTCTGAGCACTCTCCTCTTTTTTTCTTTACAAACATCTTTTCCCCTTATAACTTCAGTAAATAGCACACAATACATCAGAGTACAGCGGTGAAACAGGTTAACAGGACATGAAACACATACATACTGTTTCACATTGAGGTGAACAGAGACAGACGTGAAAATATTAACCCAAGAAAGAATAAAAGCATCGGAATACAAAATAAAATACAATATTAATAATAATTATTATTATTATAGAATGCCAAAATAAACTTGATACAAACTTAAAATACTCAAAAGAGAATTTGTCTGTACACTTTTTACAGAATGGCCAGTGCCAGGCACCTGTTTGTGAAAAATAAACACAGATTGTATAAAATCTGAGGGAAATAAATCAGTGCAGAAGCAGCTTTCAGCTGTGGTACGTTCTACAGATAGTGGGACTGGTTTTGTGTCTACCTTTCCCTACTGAGTTTGTAACATTTAGTTGTTAGTTGCAGCATTTTACTGTGTGGTACTTTTTCTATGCAACAGTTGGCGGCTGGGATGATGCAACGAGCTGCACACACACCAGAGTCTCGTTCTCCATTAAGACCTAACCTCACAATTTCTTTATGAGGTAGCATGTGAAGCGTCTCTAAACCTGACCACACACAACACAACCATCTTCAGATTGCAATGATATATCTTACACTTTACATTTCTGTAAGGGCCTTGACTCTAATTTGGCTAAATGTCAGATGGACTGCAACGTTAAAATGAAAGCATTGATCAGTGTGACCTTTGAAGAGGGTCAATCCATCAGGCTCCTTTACAGTCACACAACACCGTAACGTGACAGACAGGAGGTGAGACTTTAGCACTGGTTAGCATTGACCTACAACTGACTGAAACACTGTGAACAAGACATTCGGGTATCAATGCGACAAAGTGAGTTTGATGAATTAAAAAATACAATGGAAGCATCAAACATGAACATTTGGAAAGGACTATACAAGTATCCAAACACAAAAAAGTAGACGGTTTTCTCCCACCTGTTTACTCTTAAAGACTGACATGTTTTTTTTCCTCAAAATATTTCAAAAGAATGATATGTTTACTCATGTCACAGTATTATATAATTGAAGTGCTTGAATAATGTTAAGGTCAAAAGGCAAAGTTAAAGAGCGAGACAGGCATAAATCTGTTGAGGTTTATCCTTTGGAAATCAGTAGAGAAAAGGGAGTTTGTAACTCTGTGAACTTGTAGAGAAAACTACATACTGGGTTCAGAAACTACCCATTAACAAGGCTAAGCTACAAAACATAGCAGAGATATGTAAATATTCAAATGTAGAAACAAAGAGTCAAAGTTTGCTATACAGTCATTTTGGAGGGTTGTTCCAGAAGATGGAACATCTAAATCATTAAAAAGAGGTTCTTTCCCATCCTAGTATCTCCTGTGGGTTACTGTTAAGTGCTTATGAAAGAGTGTGGGAACAGAGCTGCATTGAAAAGGTCACATAATTGCTCTTGGTGAGAAAATGGACCAGGAACACAAATTACTCTTTCTGGTTGTTGTTGTTAAGTAACTGACTTAAGCAATAAATTGGTACCTCTTTTAATTCTATATGAGGGTAAAGATGACATTGATCAAGTCCGTAATTGTGTTTATAGATCTCACATCTCAGTCACGTTTCTTGTTTCTGCTGCCTCGTCCTCCTGATACCCTCTTCCCAGTCTCCTTCTTTGCCTCTTCCTTCTCTCTAGGGGGAGACTGTTGCGTACAAAGTTCATCTGACATCTCGCTGTCCGGTTCTTTGCTTCCAGAACTGCCACCGTGCTGCTGGTTAACCTGTGCTAGGGCCAGGTACGGGTGCTGAGGCAGAGCGGAATCAGGGGATGTGGCAGCTGTTGTAGCTGAGCAGGGGACATCTTGGGAACCACCACTGGACAGTGCTCTGTATTTTAGCCGTAGCTTGTGTGGCAGAGCTGTGGCTTTCATTTCACCCTGGTTTTCTCCATACTGGCAAGCATCAATGGTGGCCGTGGTGGGTGAGGACACTGACTGGTGGGTGGCATGATAGCCGGTATCAGAGGAAGAGGATGAAGGAGATTCATCATCAGTAGAAGCTTCCTTGTCTGAACTGCGAGGGTCACCGTCACTGGAGGAGGTGTCCTTGCCTGAGGAGGAGTGCTCTTGATAAAAGCCATCTGTTCTTGGACAACCTTCATACGTTAGCACTGGGGGCTCCTCGTTCAGAGTGCAGAGGTAGGGATTTGACTGCTGGTATACATGGGCTTTTCCAGCTTCACTGAGCAGATCTGGGGCAAAAGAATTTTGGGTGTTTTCTCTGCACTGCCCTTGAATGCTCAGGCCTTCTTGCTGTATGACAAACCGTCTGTTTTCTCTGGCATCTGCCTTGCCATTGGTGAGCTCATAGTTTGGTGAATCCAAAGATCTTCGGGCCAGCTGCTGCGCCACCTCTGAAAGTGTCTCTAAACCATGAGGTCTTATAGACAGGTTGCACCCTGTTTGAGTAAAGTGGGATGTCACCTGCTGCTCCATGTCCTCAACCCTTTGGCTGTCAACGGGGTAGGAACTGCTTCCAGACCGGAAGAGGATGACACTTCTGTGTGGAGGAGGTGTGGAGGATGGAGGTGCATGTCCGTTGATGCTCTCCTGCTGCTCCATTTCTTGTGGCTGGTGAGTCTCTAATCGTGCATGATGGCCGTTGAACATGCCGTTAAGAACGCTTGCCTCAAGCCTGTTAATGTCCATTCCAGAGCTCTCGTGCTTAATGTTGTATTTTATAGGCTCGGGGCTGTCCCGTGAGGATCCATCAGACATGTCTGACAGAGATCCACGAGGAGAGTAGTTGGGTAACGTCGTGTGACGCTCACCCCTGGTTGGCTGCTCAGCCTCTGAGGAATCAGAGTTCATCATGACCTGAGAAGCACTAGAATATCCACTGCTGGAGTAATACGGGTTACCAGACGTTGCTCCAGGACCATTAGCACCATTAGTCACCGTCTCAGTGCTGTTGCTGATCTGCTGGGTCTTCTCCATGTAGGCGGCAGAACTTATGAGTCCAAACCTCAGTTTCAGTTGCAGGAGTTCGGTCTTCAGGCGAACGTTCTCGTCGTTCAGCGCTATGACTCTGTTCTCCAGCACCATGTCGTTGAGCCGCCTCTTTTCTCTTGACCTCTTGGCAGCCTCGTTGTTCTTGCGACGTTTCTCCCAGTAGGACGCATCCTTCTTCTCGTCTGAGATAAACTCACGCTTGCGACGACAAGTTGCATTGGGTTTTGGTTTTATAACTCTGCCCTGACGAGACGGGTTGGCTGTTTGAGGAGATGGTAAACTCTCACTGTAGTTTGAGAACGTTTCTAAAGTGTCCACGCTGGCACTGTTGTTTTGGGTGGGAAGATTTAAGCTTTCCATTATAGTCCTTTTGAGGCCAGTCTGTATGACTGACGCTAAATCTCTGATATTCTTTTCTTTAACTTTAACCAGTCTTATAAACTTCAAGTGTCCAGACTGGTCAAAAAGATGAGAAAAAGATGGAATTCAACAAAAACAACCGTCATTGGATGTGTATTCTGCGTTTTTGTGTATTCAGCGTCTCTAGAAAACCAAAAGTCCAGTTTTTGTGTTTTTCTTCAGTCGTGTTGGTCTGGAGACAAAACGGGTTTGTTGTCTTCTGCAGAAACCACTGTAGCCCAGCTGCTTTTATTGGTGGTACAAAATGACCTTGTTTTTCAGGAACCCTTTTACAGATGAAACAGCTCACTGTTTTATCCCAGTCCTTGTTGAGATGATCTGCAGAGACAATAAAACAAAATTAGGTTATTAAATTAGTTATTAAAAGCATTTACAGGATTTACGAAACAATTACGTCACACCATTAGGTAAAACTAGAACAGTAAGAAACAACAAAGCAGAACAAATCTATACTGAAAAATATTTTCTACTGCATTAATAGAGGTTTCATTTTCTTTATTTGGTGTTTAATGTTTAAAAATTTAAAATATACTGTATATTCAGTATATAAATATACTGAATGGTATATTTTATATCCCTTAAAATAAATTATTCATTATATTTACTTTAATTACCTTACATTTACTTTAATTTCCATTAAAAAACTGCAACTTTGATAATAAATACTGTAGACAAATGTCAAATGATGTACTAATGCAAGACTTTATTCACAAACTCAGTGCTCTGATTCTAATCCTGACAGCAACTGAACTCTAGAGAAATGTAGGTCAGTAGAGCAGCGATGCACAGACTGAGGGATGGTAGCGCTGCAGTAGGGCACATATTGTGTAAGACACTGTCACGTAACCACAGACACCTGACTGACTGACTGACTGCAGGGAAGTGAAGGGAAACCTGTGGAATCACCCTCACTCTCTTAACATTAACATTTATTTGAGATCCAAACATCATTTATTTACACCACAACTAAACACATTTGGTTCATTAGGAACGAGAATGTCATGTAATTCACTGTTTACTGATGTTGTGCAAAATCAAGTGTTACTAAAGCACTCATTATTAACAAATTCCCTGCGCACTGGGAGGCCAAACTTTTACATGACTAATTGTGCTGTTCATTTATTTTACAGTTATCAAGATTTGTGCTGTGGTAGAGAAAACATGACTTGTCTTTCTGTTTTTGAGTCATTATTACTGTGTAAAGCTAACAGGTTTTTGTCCTTGGTTTGTTAGCTCATTTATTTTAGCTTATCTCAAGAATCTGAGTGTGTGTTACGTAATACTGAGAACTATTGCACCATACCCAAAACAAAACCCTTAACAGCCTGAAACTGAAAAGAGGAAGCGATGCATTTATCAAACAGTAATAAAACCGACTCTTACACCAATAAGAGAACTTTAACAGCCATGCTTTAAGCTTTATTGCATTTTCTATGATCTTTAACAACAAATTACTGCTACTTCTTTCCTTGTGGTCGAGCTCAAAACATGTTGGGGATTACAAAACCTCCTGTAAACAGGGAAGCACATAGTGTTTGGATCACGCATGACCCTCTGTCCGTCGGAATACAATCGGAACACAGGGAAGGGCGGTGCACTTTGTGTCCCACTGACCTAGAAAGCAGCTGCTACGTAAACGCGGTGCGTGAGTGCGTGCGCGCGCCGGCCCAACGCGCGCTGTAAAATAGGTCAGTAGAGCGGCAGCAGTGTGTGCGTGTCTGAGAGAGCGTGAGCAGTGAGGAATTATAGTGCGACCAAAAATAGTGCGTTTGGGTGAGGGAGGAGCTGAGGATTCCAATTGGTGGACGAGCGAGAAATTTACCAGCACTGCGGAGGTACGGAAAAATAGAGAATACGTCAGCAGCAGTATATTAGATTAAAACAGGCCATGAATCACAGCGGTGAGGCACTGCTATGCATCTTCACATACACATTCAAAGCCCATCTCCCTCTCTAAAACGCAGTTAGTTAGGAGGGAAGATTACAAAACTCTAACTTCTGCCTCTGCGTCACAGAACTCATAAATGTCAAATATGGTCCCGCTTTCGTAATGCCATCGTGATCAGCCAGGAAACCAGAGCGTGCAGTTGGGCACAGTTTGGGTTGTGGCCCGATGCCAGATTGGTATCAGTTGAGGAATAATTTTAGGACATGCTGAGCTAAGTTCAGGCACTTAAGTTACTCTCCATATGGTGTCTGTAAAACATTATTTAATGGCTATTAAGTGACTGGTACACAAATGGCTGTTCATTATGGTTAAAAAACAGGGACAAGATGTCACTGTGTCTCTCCTGACTGCATGCAAATTGATGTTATTTCTTCAGTTTGTTTGCTTTTCCTTTTCTAAGAACCAGAGACCACAATTTAGGAAAAAGAGGTTGAGGTTACAGCTAACACACAGTTATGCCTCATCCCACATGGATCATGTTTACAACTGGAAGCTTTCCTACATGTGTCTGCCCAGTCACATGCAGGAAAACTGTAACACCTCCAGACTTTATTCCAACCTCAGGCCAAGTAGGCCAGTATGACTCTGAGAAACATTGTGTTGGCTAGACTCTGAATTACAGGCGTTAATGCTGAAGGCACAATAAAAAAAAGCTGTCTGTGGAAAAAACATGTCCACTGTACTGACATATTTCCTAGATTATCAAAAAAATGTATCTTCTCAAATACGGTTATCTGAAGATTATTGCTACCTGACTTTAGAGGATTATTTGGGAGGATAGACAGAAGATGGTGTTTGGTTTTCCAGACAGATGCTTATTAGTATTACAAGAAGTTTGGGAGCAATTGCGAGGCCGCTACAGATTCCTGGCATTGCTGAGCAGGGAGTGTCTAACTTTAACTTTACTTTACAGGCAGTTCGGTCTGTATGAGTCCAGCATGAGGACTTTACCCATCATTACTGTCATCACACTATATACCAGTAAGTTAAAGACTCGTGCATTGATCGCCACTCTCAGCCACACCAAAAGTTTGCCGCAATTTTTATTGCACAATAAACCAAGTGTCGAAACAGAGCAAAACATTAACAGGAACTGGTGACGATTAATGAGAGATTGTACTGGAACAACTACATGGTCCCTGAAATAATGTCCATTATTTGCTAAAGTCTTCGCGAGACTCATCCAGTCTAATGCACGTCATTGTCCTGAACGCAGACGAGAGCCGCGTTGTGTTTTACAACACAATGCGTCGCGTGCGTCGCGTTTACGCGAGAATCGTGCCGCCGCAGTACATAGACACACACTGACCCCGCGAGCGGATCTCATAACGCTCGCCGCCTCCCCCACGACCGTCTCCACTTGACATTGAATGTGGATACGGTGCACAATGCAGAGATGAACTGTTGCTACCTTACAGTTTACAAACCCTACAGAAACGTGGATTTACACGAGCAACAATAAAACAACCATTAAAAACCCAAATCTATCCTCATCCACGCATAGGAGAGTCACGCCGACCCCGAATCGGTTTCCATGTGAACAATAACACGCCCGGACCACGTTGCACGGCAGCCTAGCCGCTACAAAAGCATCACGCGTCTCACAAAGCGACGCTGCGCGCGCATAACTCAACGTTTCACGAACACAGTCACGTATATAAACTCACCGATTCCTGTCGGAATCCGCTTTTATTCCCGCTGGATGTGAATCTCCGTGTCGTTTCTGTCCCGGTTCCGTTTATCTTCCCTTCACAACTTCACACGAGGCTACAAACGTCCCGCGCGGGTCGTGATCCGCTCACCGGCTTTGTGTCGATTAATGCGACTCCGTTCATGTGCTGCTATTTGCCGTGTCTCTCCTCCCTCTTCGTCCTTGTTATGTCGGAGGCTTTGCTCCAGTTTTGCTCTCTTACACACACACACACACACAAACACACACAAACACACACACACACTCCTCTCGCCCTCGAATGTGTGTTAGTAGGTCAGCGGTTGCGTAACACGGAGCTTTGGGTGCCTCGTCACGTTTTTGTTCCTCCGGACGGTACGCACACAACCCGTCACTCCTGCCGAAGCGATCGGGAGATGAAGGGTGTCTGAAACGATCTCCTACCGGTTACGGTAACGGCACACGTTAGGTGTACCGAGCGCGCGTCCACACGCCTCCGTGCGCGCAACACTTCAGCCTCTGCGAGGAGGTTACGAGACTGTGAGGCTGTTGCGTAAATATTCAGGATTACGTAAAGACACTTTGGCTCAAATAAACACGTCTGTCAGTCCCTGTGTTATTGCATCTAATGAACAGCACATACATAATATACCAATATAAACATGTTTTTCATGACCCTGTTTTTTATACGTTTATTGCTGGCCTGAAAAAGCATTTCACAGTTGGCAGGATAGTTTCCCAGAAGTCCTGTACTTACTGTGCCACTTTCAAAACATGATACAGGCCAAGAACAGGCAGACAAGTTCGAGTTACATTCTCACCCGTTCATTTGTTTACGCATTCACACACATTTTTTGGCTTTGTGTGCATGTCAACTATTACACAACATGAATTAGGTAAGAGATTCTTCCTGTTTCTGTGACTTCCCTGACCTGACAATTATATGAGCATCGGTGCAGTTCTCTGAAGCTGTGGGTGTATAAACAAACTATTTTATGGGTCTTCTGAGTCCTGCATCAGTTTAAATTCTTAGATACGTAGCTGAACAGTCATCGCATGTAAATTCATGCACTTGACTCTAAGATAGTCACTGCTGAGGTCATTGTGACATCTTTGTGTTTCCCAACTCTTGTACAACACCTGGAATGATGCCACTCATGTACACATTCTTAACAGCAGCACCAGAAGCCTTAAGTCATCTGCAGTAAGTTAAGCACCAGAGAGGAGATACGCAGTGACTGGCCTGTGTCACCAGCTCAGGCTCTCCATTCATCTGCTGGGCTGATGACGGATGGGGGCGTTGGCCTTAAACTTGCCCATCCCTCCCCCTCCACATTCTCCCCGATTCACTCACAGCTGCGTCTGCTACTGTTCCCTTGGCAACCGTTATGCTGCCTGCCTAGCAACTGGTTTTCCCTTCTCACCCCCCTCCTTGCAGAAAGGGGTTGCTGAGGGGTGCTGGGAGAGACAAAGAACCCAATGTGTGTCTCTGGATCAGTAGGTAGTGCAGCATCTCTGAGGAGATGTTTTGTGTGAGCGACTTCTCGCCGGTCCACCAGTACATCTAACAGATAAGGAAACAGATGTTTGTGATTATGAATGGAGGAATATTTATAAAATCCTGTCATATCTTCATTCAGAAAAAGCAGAAAGCCTAATGCCTCTGTGTTTACAGATCATGATGTTTAATTTCTGTTTTTAGCAGTGCATGTATGTTTGGTATTTAAATGTGGGACTGGAACAAACTACTTTTATATTATAGTTGTAGCTATATTAGTCATATTATACTACTAAACTATATTATAGTTGTTTCACCAACCTGTGAATCTATAAACAAATCTTGGTAGTGCCCCCATATGATAACATTTATTTACACATTATCCTTTAACTGATCAAAAAGCAAGATGTTTTCAACAATATCAAACTGACCTACAAACGTGTATGTTGTATGCATTTAGCAGATGCTTTTATCTGGCGTACAGCGTGTTCCAGGTATAGATTTTATCAGTGTGTGTGTGGATAAAACCCAGACCTTGGCACTGCTAATGCAATGCGTCACAAACAGAGCAACAGGAAATGTTTTTAAGCACTTATTTTACTACATTTATAAGTAGATTGTTCAGAACTGTGTATATAAGATAAATCAGCCCTAAAAGACATGATCTCAAAATGTATTTTAGAAGCAGGTTTTTGGCACTGGCAGCTGCTGTAAACTGTTCGATGTGCTAATGCCCACTGTTCTTTCTGCATTGCTTGCATGTTTAACGTCGGGCACAAATGCATTCGTGAATCAATATCTTTGTCTCTCTCAGCCTAAAATAGCCACAGAAGTGCTGATGTTGACATTGAACGTGTAGCTGCGATAAACCGTCTCACAGAAAGCAGGACTGCAGGAACCTCAGAGGAAATGCATTCAGAAATGTTGTTTCTTTTTCCTCTACAGCCTCATTCTCAGGACGTTCATGCCATTTCTGGCTTAACCGAATGTTTATTTTAGCATCATTTGTCAAAGTCACACCTTACTATAGAGAATCGATGACTTTCTCTCTCACGTCTTTAAATAGCCGTGTAGGTGCTGACGCGGCCATTGAAGCTGTTGATGTAATCAGCCACTTAGTGTTTTGCTCTGTGGGAGCCAAACAGACTGTTGCCTTTACAAAGAGCTGCTCATTATAACTGATGTGAGGTCCTCTTTCAGAGGGAGAAACGCTTTCAGAGCTAATGTATGTTAATACCACCCAGAACCATCATTTTAGAGTTTTCTCATGACTAAACTATTGATCATTCATATCGTACATGGGGGTGTGGATATTTCTGTCCAATCAAACGCTCTAGAATGAGAATGCCCCTCCCTCAATGCCACCCTTCCCTGACAAGCAATTTATAAAAGTATAAAACATGTTCATGGCTGTTACACAAAAGAATGACAGGCTAAATGCAGTCATTAGTCCTGACACAGTTTACATTTCAGAGTTTGAGATTATTGCTGTGTGTCGGTACATATTAACCTTGGGTTTGTAAAGAACAGGTTTGTAAAGAAACCAACGATCACTGTGAAGTCTCAGGAATTGTATCTTTGTGGGCTTCTGTTTGTTTTATTGCCTTCAATTGAAAATATTTGAATAACAGGCAAATCTAAAGCCGTGAATCACAGGGTTATAAATGAATTCTTGGAACATGTTAGAGCTGATATGATCATAGAGAAACAGGTTTAAATTTGGCCTTCATCACATCTATGGCGCTACTGTTGATCTCTTAGCAACGCCTTTAGTAAACACACACACACACACACACACACACACACACACACACACACACACACACACACACACACACACACACACACACACACACACACACACACACACACACACACACACACACACACACACACACACACACACTATAAACTATATAAACATTTTTAAATAAAGCACAGAAATGTTTGAGTCATTTTATTACCATTTGTACAAGGACTTTATAAACACACTGAAGTCTGACAGCATACACAGAGCACAGACATCACAACAGCATTACCAAACACCAGTGACTCTTAATGCTGGTACTGGGACCCACAGCTCTGAACATTCTGTTTGTTTCTGTTATTTGATGCACAGATCAGCTCGTGAATTTCTCTGCAAACAGGCTGATCATTTAATCAGGGGCACCGCTGTGAGTCGCCTAAACCTGCATTAACAACAACAACCTAAAAAACAGAAAGGTAAACAACACAACAACTTTTACTTATTCATGATATTATCAAGACCAGCGTGTAATAAACATTTCCAGTGGAGCAGACAGGAAAATGAAAATGTATTCACAATCAAAACTGATTCACATTTCTCCACTCAAGGTCACAGACTTTAATTCCCTTTTGAGAGTTTTTGAGAAAGCAGCTTTTTCAGCTGAGCCACTTCTTCACTCAGAGAACTGAGCTGAGATCTAATCGTACTGTTTTCTCTCAAGCACTCAGACTTTGTGTGTTTGTGAATTGAAAGGTTAGTTTGACAGGTTGTAGGCATTGTGTGCAACTGTGGCCTCCACAGACCTTCAGTCCACCTGCAGTCTGACTGTGAGGGCTGTTGCTTTGAGCAGCAACTCTTTTCCATCTCCACTGGAGGAAGAACTTCAGCGTCAACGCCTTCGATTCCTCCAGGTGTCTTCAAACGTAATTTATGAGGAAGGCTTTTCACGTTCTCCGCCCATCCTGACGTTAACTTCTCCCGTTCTAATGAATTTGGGTCTATTGTAGGGATGTAACGGCTGAGTTCACAGCCTGGTTCCTCTCCACATCTGTAAGGTGATGCCCTGATATCACCAACAGCATTAACAGAGAAATCTGGGTTCTCAACGCTTGACACCTCAGAGATGGAGAACCCAGAGTTCTTTGTGATGTTGGCTCTGTCTTGCATGCTTTGCAACCCATCTGGACCACTATACGGTGAGATCAACATTGTGGGTCGATGGGGGGGCTGTGGGTTTGTGGTGGGACAGTAGTTGTGTACTGCTGGAATATATGGGTGGGTGTAAGAACCAGAGGAACAGGCTGGTGCAGATGAATCTGGAGGGTCTTTAATCAGACCAAATCTGAACTTAAGCGCTAACAGCTCTGCTTTCAGACGCGCGTTGTCTTCAAGAAGAGCCAGAACTTTGTTCTCCACCACCATGTCGCTGATACGCCGTTTCTCACGCGAGCGCCTGGCAGCCTCGTTGTTCTTTTTGCGTTTGTCCCAGTAACTGACATCTTTTTTCTCTGTGGGGATAAACTCACGCTTGCGACGCAGAGTGTTGCTAGCATCAGTCTCAGAGGGCTCTTCACCTGTCAGGCCTCCAGGATGGACAAGGAACGAGCGAGCTAGCATACTGCTGGAGGTCAAGATGGACACTGTTTGTTCTGTGAAGGATGTAGCTGTGTCCTGACTGACTGCATCAGTCATATCTTCTGGGTACATCACACCCTGTTGTGCCAGAGTGATGCTTTGGTCCCTCATGCTTTGGTCCACTTGGCTTGTTGTTGTGCTTTCTGAAGCCCGTCGCTCCCTCTAGCGGCTGAAAGCACAAACATTAACAGGGATTTACACGACGGCTCAGGAGTTACATAACTGCAGCATGAACCTCTTAAAACGTGAAAGCATTGTAAGAAGCGTAAAAACAAGTCGTGTGAAAACGTGAACAACTTTAAACAGCAAAATTAAATTAAGCAGCGTTTTTAAATGTTGTGGCTAAAATGATAAATAAAAATAAACGCTGTTGCTTAATAAACAAACTGCACGCAGATCACGTAGAAACTCGTACATCTGTCGTCCTTTCGATGATATTACGATAAAACAAATAAAAGCATCTCGCTTCAAATACATCGATACATATTTACTTAAATGTCTTAAATATTTGTCTTAAAATCTTGCCCAAATGCCCAGATGCCTTTATCATCATATTTTGTCATCATTTGCATTAATCCGCGTTAGATCTGCTTACCTTCCAGTAAAACTCAGGAGGTCAGAGGAAAATGCTGATAATAAAATGATAAATGCTGATAATATTAACGATCATTGCATTGAAACGTCCTGCTCCGTGTCTCGGCGCTTGTGTCTGTCCGCGTCTGCGCGCCGTTGCTCATATTTCTCTCCTCCGCTGAAGGGTGACACCGGGTCGCGAGCTGCCCCGCGCTGACCCGCGCCGCCCCGCGCCGACGCCCGAGCGGCACCGCTAATAACAGCCTTGAGCTCGACGCGCGTTAACGCTGGATTAGACGCCATTGCGCAACAGTTATTATCCATAGCAAATATTCTCGAAACATCTTTACGCAAATGCACTTTTATTACAGGGATGTCAGATAAACAGCCGTACATCAGAGTCTGTTGTTTGTGTCGGTGCTGAACGTAAATTTAACCCATCAGATGTGCTTAACAAACCCTGTTGTGCATCTACATCCTCTGCTTGGGAGAAATTCTGGGAGAAACTAGCTGTGTTAAGCGCTCAACACTGTGGACACATTAATACACCGCGATGCTTTAAGTTTGTTGTTGTTTGTCACTTTCCCATTGAAGGATTGCAGGAGTCGTGGTTACATTGGATGCGGATCATCTTGGCACCGAATATAATCTGCTTTGAAATAATCCTGTTTTGTTTACACGCACTTGCCTAATTCACCAAACGCATTATTATGGTCCTTTAGTCTCCATCAGTTTAAAACATTGTTAAAACATTGTTAAAACACTTGAACAGGTAAATCAATAACAGAGACGACAGATCGCACAACAGATGCCCTTTTCTGTCTGGTGTGCGCATCGTCTTTTACAAAGCAGAGCTGTTCTCAGAAAACCCTTCACATAGACCTTCTGTAAATCTGCCCTGCCTTGAGAAACAACAGTAACGAAGCGTCCAATGAAATCTTATGTCCCGCAGTTTCTGCCATGAACGCAAACTTCAGTCTCTTCAGCCTCACGCAACCTTCGCCCTGAACTGCCGCAGCGCAGCTCCAGTTATACTTACATCAGCGCATTAATGTCTCTGATTCCCGGAAATAATGTCACGTCTCAATGTGACAGGAGTTGTGCTTGAACTTTTGGTTGCTGTTTGAAGAGTAAAAAATCATTTTAGACAATTACACATGACCTGCTGTGAACTGTGACATCTCTGCTGGCTTAAACACACACACACACACACACACACACACACACACACACACACACAGAGATAAGACAGATAGGGAAACTGAGGACAGACATGTAAACATACACTCATCTCTCTTTCATCTATTCTCCAGGTTTCTGTTAATACTGCAGAATATGAAGCTACTAATGAACAGCAGTTTAGTAATTTCCAAACAAACCCTTTCATAATCCATATACGTGCATTTAAATACATTTTGGCATGAAGAGTTAATGTGGGAAAACAATAAAATGCATGACTGCATTGGAAATCTTCACTTTGACAGATAAAGCGCTGCAGGAGTAATAATGTCACATGTACAGCACAGGTCCTGAAACAACACATCTCATCTCAGTCAATTAAAATAAGTTCATTTATGTTAATCAGTAAAACATGATTAAACAACAACAAGAATTCATACCTTTCTTCATTCCACCAAAAGCCATGAAAACAAGCTACGTTTCTTGTTTTAGGCTTTGCCATGTCCTAAGTTACCCCCTTTTTTCCAGCATCTCTCTCTCTCTGTTTCAGTTTGGGTGACTAATATTCTCATTATTTTATTAGCAGTGTTCAGATTTCACTGGAAATGTAGTGCTGGTGTTTTAACTGGAGTTGTGGCGTGTGTTCAGCACTGAGTGCAGAATTTGCATCTCATACATGTTTTCCATCATTCAGCTGTTGAAAGATTGACATTAGATCCGTTGCCATCCAACCTTTTCCTGCTTGTCCTTAAATAGGTGTAACATACACAAATCATACCCACAATGCATTGTGCCCCTCACTGAGTGTGTGTGACATGAGTGTGTGTGAGTGTGAGGCTGAGGACATGAGTTCATCTCAGGCTACTAATCTTAGTTGTGTCCCCCAGGTGTAACACAGTAAGCCAACTACAGCCTTACTATATCTAACCAGTATTAGTTGTACACCCTGTTTGTGTGTATAGTGGTGGTTTGTGTATAATACTATCGTTTCTGGAGCTTTAAAGTGGCAAAAATGTAGAATAATACGAATAAGTAACACGAAAGGGACACAATCATGTATTTTGTGTTGTTATTTTGCCACCTATTGGCTGACAAAGAGACCTGCAGAAACACACACAATCATTAACATTAACAGACAAGCAGAAAATGTTCATGTCTCTTGTTTTTGTAACTATAACATGACACATTTCACATGTCTCTTCATGTAGCAGCAGGCGATCGGACCGGCTGAAGGCTCTGTGGCACAGGACACACTCACAGTTATGTCTGATATGTTGTGTTGTAAACTGTGCTGTGTGTAGTTGTGTGTATTCTGTTTACCTGTGTGTGTACGCAGGTGTGCTTTGAGGTCAGAGCTTTCAAACAGCTGTGTGACAACCAGACCTGCGGGTGGCGCTGTGGAGTCACGCACCACACACTGCGTGACTGGCTGGCTGTGTTTGTACCTGTGGACTTACAATTGGTAAAGTCTGGGATGGGAGTAGTTCTGGATAAAGTTATAGTGATGGTGCTGAGGAAAGTCCAGCATATCCATGGTGATCCCTGATGTCTGGACATATTTGGAGTCAGTGTAGGGTGTCATTTAACAAAATGTATTTTCATTGCAGTAGTTTCACTGACTCAAATATTTAATACTGAAATGAATACACAGCTAAATTATAGAAAGACTGTGAAGAATTCATAAAATGTATCTGAGTATTAAGGTTTGACAATTCGCTGTGTTAACAGATGAATATCTGTGAGACATCTGGACTCCAGGCAGACTGTTTGAAGAGTGTCAGATGAGCTGAGAATGTATTTTTAACCCACAACACACTCAGACAAGTGATCGGTCTCTGTGAGCGATTATGTTCCTCAGAGCAGTTATGTTCTGCGGATGAGAGCTTCTGTCCTGCGGCAGATAAGAACTCAGGCCAACATCTCTCATCTCTGGAGCCACACTTCACAAAGATAACAGCCAAAACACACACACTTACAGTGTGAAACCGAGCGGTGGACTTTGCTTTGTTAAAAGCCACTGCATACATTTGAATAGGAAAACCTAATTTTCCTATGCATTGTGTGTTGTGTTTCCTGTCCCATGGGAACAAAACACAAATAAGATAAGGTCACTCAAATGAGCTAAATAAACACAGTAGCTACAGTAAAGAAGTGCTTTAATATAAACTTGTTTTTTGAGTTAATGTTAAATGTGTACCCTAAACATTTTTCCTGGGTCTTACTGTCTAATGTAACAGTTTTAAAATTGTGTCCATTTAATATCTGTGTTGAGTTCACATGACAACATATTTCACATTTATCACATTTGGCCTTTGTCTAAATATATTTTATCTGTGAAGTGACACATGGCAAAAACCTTGTTTTTAACTCTGGCTGCAGGTCCTTGTTTAGCTTATAGCACCAGGCAAAAATAAGCGATATATGATCTTAATGGCTGAAGTTCAATTATTAAAATAAAATAATAATCAAATGTTGGACCTCAGTTTTGGTTTTGTGCTATAGTTTGTCTGTAATATTTCAGCAGTATGTAGCAGATAGTTCTGTGGAAAGTATGTGTTCCTTTCTGAGATAAATATAGTTCATGTTCAACATCTTTATTTCAGTCTATCACTAACGCCATCAGCTTATTTTTTTAGATGGTCACTGGGTTATGCTGGGTCATCTCTGCACGTTACAAATAATTTACACAGTAAATATGTATTTAATAAAACTACAGACAGCTAATTGGTTTTAAAAGAAATGGATGCAATTTTACACAACACACACGACTGCACACAGTAACTGATTCTTTACAAAGACAGAATTTCCTTCAGTTGTGTACCTTTATATTAGCATCAGTTACTAGCTGCAATCCCCATTTTTTACTACATTATAGCCATTAAAGGGTTTCTGACTTAATTATAACACACAACAATCTTTGCTTGTTTGTTCGTTCATAGCAGCATTTCAGAAACAATGTTTACTGATTTTAAACACAACAACACAACAGACATGCTGGTCTACAATGTTTGTTTGTTCCTGACCATGTGACACAATCACTGACAAAATGATCAAATGACCAAAGTTCCTCTCCGCTGCAGTAAACGTGATGTTGGATTCAAAATACAGCTCATGTGCTCATTGCTAAGATCACAACCACACAAGTCTGAGGCCCAAATATAATAATCTTTATACTGGCTGACCGCTAATCTGAAGAAAACGTTTGTTAGCTACAGAACCAAAGCGGCGCAAGTAAAGCTCTGATAACCTCTAACCTGCAAGAACACAGCGCAGGTCGGACGGATGGGGAGGACATAAAGATGACCAAATCTGTGTCTGGATTTCCTGTCTTTGTTTAGGAGCCCCAGCTCTCATAGGCCACTGTTGTGCTGGGCGTGTTTTTCTGCTTTGATAATGCTGGAAGGATGTGGTTTTCTGAAACACATGAAACATACGTGGGTGAGGAAGTTTGTGCAATGAATTGGAAGGAAGACCGAACGGTGATGTTACGCATCTGCTGGGCCACTCATCAGATTTCTGCACATGAAGTTAGTGGAGAAGAAACTGGAGTAAACTGAGCTCAGCATCACAATGTTCTTTTATCTCCTCACAGCTTTCATCGTCTCTGAGCAGCATTTCTGCGGTGAGAATGAGATTATTTCATATTTGTCACTGATCACTTTTGATCACAAGATAATAATACAAGATACTACAAGATACAAGATAGTGCATGTAAATGTGTGCTCTGTTTATAAACATCAAATATATAAATATACACTTATTTTTAATCATTGTTTTTTTTTAAATTGACTGGATACCATTAAAACTTGTTTGTTATTTAAGTTTGTGTAGTTTATTGTAAAACCATTGTTTGGTATCTTGATTTTGAGTGTTAAACACATGATCAGTAAAGCTTTATTTCTGTTAAATTATTATCAATTTTCCATAACTACACAGCTATTCATAATCATTTTAAAGCAATCCCTGGTGGTGGTTTAAAGTGGTGGTTTATGCTGGTTAGTGCTGTTTAAGCTCATTTTTTCCTGATGTAACAGTTTGACCAACTAGTTTTGGTGTGAAGCCACTCTGGGTATCTAAAACACAACATATGAGATTTATAACACACAGCAAATATACTGTAACATATATTCTCTCCCATTCCTCCTCCAGCTGCCAGTCAGTCATCCGTCCCAGAAGCCCCCACCCTAACCCAGACGTCAGTGGGCGCCTCAGCCGTGACGCTGCTGTGTCAGGCTCCAGTGGGCTTTGGTGGTCTCGAATTTAAGCTCTTTAAAGTACGGCAGCAGGTAGATGCTGTAAAATATCCAAGTAAACAGCGGGAGGCTCATTTTGTGCTCCGGGAAACAGATACAAGCAAAGACATCTTTTACTGCTGTCAGTATGACAACAGCATGTACAGCTCCTACATCGGTCCAGCTCTGATGCGTGAGTATGAACTCTCATTTATTTACAGCCCTCTTGTGAACTTCACTCTGATTGGTCAGTGCTGGCCTTCAGCTGTCCAATATTTCTGAATGGTGACTGTTGGTAATAGCAACGCTGTACAATTAAACCTGTTTCCTACATAACCGAAGCGTCTGAAAATATCTGTTTTAGCTGCTAAAGAATTTCAGGCAAAGCGAGAACATGAAAACAAAATAAAAATGATCAATATTAAATCAACATTTAAGAGACTTATAATAAAATAAAGTCTTCACATGAATGAAGAGATGTAAGTGAATCTGTGGCAGAGGTTTAGTTTGGTGGCAGCTGTGCAGTGGCGGAAAGCGTCTGAGGTTGTTGAGGTGTGACCGTTACAGAATCAGTTCTCTCAAAGCCTGAAATCTTCACAAACCACCAAACCAAACGACTCCACCCTGCAGCGCTCGCTCCTCCATCACTGCTGTCAGACTTCAGCAGAAGCGCTTCTTACCCCACATGTTATTCTCAACCTGCATGACTTTATGGCTTCAGAGGAAAACAAAAACAAGATGTTTTGAACTTGGTAACCAAACAACAGTGGCACCTATTCACATTTACTCTATTGAAGAAACGCACAAAGACATTAAAAAATGTCTCAAAATATCTTTTTCTAGGAAAAAACTTATACGGTAGGTTTGTAATGACATGAGGGTGAATTATGGAAACAGTTTTGGATGAACAATATTTTATGCCACTAGGTTGTATTTCTTGGATATGGATGAAAAGATGGAAAAGATGAAAATTACTGTGAGTCCATCCAACCTTAAAATTTACTCTGGACTTACTCTGTAATAATTTCCAGTCCTGCATTTATCCAAAGCGGCACATTTCTAATATTCCACATATTTCCAAGAAATCAAACCCATGATATTAGCATTGTTAGCATCATGCTGTACTACATACACAAATGTTAGCATCACGCTGTACTACACACACAAATATTAGCATTGGTCAACCAATGCTACACCTCACATTAAAATGTCTTAAATGCTTCTATGTGTTTTTTTTGCAGCCAGAGCCCCTGTCAGCCCACCTCCATCTCCTTCACTGGTAGTGGAGCCCTCTGGTGGGCATGTTTTGCCTGGTAAGACGCTGTCATTTCACTGTCAGGCCCCACCAGCGTCTCTGAATCAGCCCCCAGAAACGTTCCTCCTGATCAAAAGAGCCAAAGGAACCCTGGGCTCCATTCTTACCCCACCCCAGCTGGTGTCCCAGTCCCAGCAGGCTCACTTCAGGGTGACCACAGTGGGGCGAGAGGACAGTGGGGAGTACGTCTGTCTTTACCAGCTGACAGTACCACAGACGGGGCAGGTGAACTCTTCAGCCAGTCAGCCAGTGCAGATATCTGTCATAGGTAAGAGAATGAGAGGATTGGTGAACATGATGTCTGATTAGACCTTGTGTTGCCCACTGAAGATCTTTAGGTCTGAAAGATCTCAGATATGATCAAACAACATGTTTCAACTAAAATTCTGAACAAACACGAAACCCTGAGGAGTAAAACCGGACTTGAAACTCTTCCATACTATTACAACAGATGATTTTATTTTATATTATATATCTTAAGTGGTTTTTTAAAGAGAAACTTGTCATTCAATCACCAGTCAGTGAAATTCCTCAAGTCTCAAAAGACTCATTGGTTGCCAGTTAATTATTTAGATTTACAACTTTTAATTATATGAATAAAACAATCACTTTAATGATGTTAAAATTGTTGTACTAATGTTC
>JBAJNP010006202.1:0-26294 GCA_036877545.1 Yasuhikotakia modesta | reverse complement strand
GTCAACATTTGTTACTTCCATAAAGCTATATAATGAAGTTCCACACATTACTGGGAACAATAATATGAAACAGTTACAGTGTTAATAAGTTCTGATCTTATTCAGAACTCCAAAAGTTCAATTGCGTCTCTCTGAACAAAAACAGTACCACATTTTCCAGACAGGTGTGAGGGAGTCAAGGTCCCAGTAAATGTGATAATTCATTCGCTGTTAAAAAAAAGGCAAGACTGCCAAGTTACAAATAGATTCTGATAGCTATCTTGGCTCAGGAACAGCTCTGTTCCCATGGTACAGAGCCCATTTTGCTGTCACGACATCTCAGATGAAACACTCCGGCTCACAGCTGCCAGGAAAGACAACGGTAGAACTGGAGGTCTCATTTTTACACCTTGTAAGCAAAAGCTGTGCCGTATTACCTCACTGTGAATAAAAGACGAAGCCATAACTTAGACTGACAGATAATTATATTAGAGTCACTTGTAGAGAGAAAAAACAGTCTGCCTTGGATAAACGACTGTGACCACCAAACACTGACTGCAAAGTTTGGTTTAAAGGCCTTGTTATTAATTTTTCTGTGCAGGCCTGGTCAGGGCAGTGGAATATGGACAGGCTGTGGTAAGAGCTAGAACAGATGGAACACACAGGCTACAATTTGGGGCAAAACCGCAGACACACCCATTAAATGAGAAAGTGGCTAATTATTTTAATCAACCGATGTGCCCTCCTGCCTAAGCTCACTTCCTTCATTGGTTGTCGCTACGGAAACAGTCAAACAGGTTGCTACACAACATAACAGGACATCATATGGCATGCATAGGTTGGAAGATTTTGTGAGGAAAACTCAACAAAAAATGTCATTTGTGATTCTAGAGACAGCTAATCCACAATCAGGACAGAAAGACACCTGCCTGTAATCAACACATCCGTCTCCAAAACAGCCCAACACACTTAAAATCACTGCTTTGTCAATTTTTACAAACCTGAACCTGATTGTGTATAGAAGTTCTTAAAGTTTATATAAGTGCATGTGTGTGTGTGTGCATATATGTGTGTATATAAATATACATACAAACTTAAAACAGTTCTGTAAATTCTGCATTTAAAAATCATAGCTAGCTTTGCCTTTTCAGGCATGCCCATGCTTCTTGTTTAAAGGCTATGAATGATTGTGACAGCTCTCGGGTAATCAAAGGCACTTCCGCAATAGGAACAGACATATTTTCTACTTGCCTGCACTTTCAGAAGAGCTCTCTCTACAATTCCCATCAAAATATCCAATAATCTCCAAGTTAACAACAAATCTCTAGTGTTCAGGTAACAAGCTGGTTTTATTTTTCACCCACTGAGTTCAACTTAAGTTTTTAACATCCAGTGAACAGATTCAAAAGAAACATGGGTGCCAAGAGGCAATAAATGTTGAGACCTGACCTTTGTGTTGGCACTGGAAAAGACAAGTGTGTGTGCACTGTATACAAAGTGATTCTGAGAAACTGAGATATTATCTGCTGTAAATAATTGTGACCATTTGAGAATTGCGCTTCCAAAGATCCAAAGCAATGATGTGGAAAACAAAACAAAAGTTGGATTGTTTTTGTCAATTCCTAACAATTTAACATTCACAAAATAATTCTAAACCATCTGAGCTTTAAAAATAGACATGAGATGTTGGAACGAAAAACAAAAAGGGCAACAATAAGTTTTATATCTGAAACTAGTTCCAAAACCCACAGCTGATTTTGATCCTGGTGACTGGCAAAATGGGCGTTTTGTGGGATATCAAGCCAACTCATCAACGGTTATTAAAATAGAGTCTGTCACACATTTGTCTGGATCTGGCCTCAATAGACACCATAAATCCAACTGTCAGTAGTCATCAGGGTTCAAATTAATTGAGCAATTAAGATTCTCTTAGCTTGGCAGATTCAGCCTCTAATGGATCCGTGAAAAGTCTGAACTGGTCATGAAGAGGAATTTAATGTAGTGTTTAATTACTGCTCTGTGCTGAGTTAAAGCAGCGTTCCAGAACACCCTGTCATCTTCTCTGTACTGTGAGATTTTGGATGGGAACACTGCTGCCAAGAGCATCAACGAGGTGCAGTTATTGTACGTTTCAACAAGACAATAGTTGGGAACATCCAACTTGGAAAGACCTCCAATTGACTACAGATGGGTGTGTTATTGGAACATGAATGCAAAAAGCTTATTGTCATGCATAGGGTTATTTTCAGACAACTTGAGCCTGAACATTATAGAGCATTAGAATGTGTTCAACAGAACAAAAAAACATCTGAGACCAAGTTCTCTAAACAACTAAACTATAGAATATAGAACATTTAAATATTCTAGAGCTTGACATAACAAAAAATAAAATTATGTATATTTATGTGATGTTTATTTTCAGTTGTTTATATTATTTTTACATCTTTAAATAATTTAAAATCATCCTTTGAAGCCGTTGGTTGGGACACACTGTTCTATAGTCAGGAGTTCTGTCTGCCATATTGTTTTTAATTAAAAAGTCAAACAAGTTTTGTTTTCTCATTATTAATCTTTGAAGTAAAGTAGTTCTGAATTAATTTTTTAACAAGACACCTTGCTATTCCCAATTGCCTGACTCAACAGGTGCTAAAACTGAGAGATGCCAATGTCCGTCAACACAGCTTAATCTGCTGACCAACCGCTGAAGATAATTCTTACTCATTTTTGTTCTTTCCATCTGCTTGGCATGCCTCCTGAAGACTTCACAATGAGTTATTTACCTTGCCGGGGAGGAAGTCATATGCTTGTCATTGTGGCTTGCAGCTGTCGCAAACTCGTGAGGCTTTGGAGCGCTCACAGCAGTGCATGCTGGGAGATCAAAAGCTCTGAAAATTTACAGCCAGTGCTGGCGGTAATGCAAGGTGGGCTTTTTGTTTACATGGAGAAATTGCTTGTGTGTGTGCTTGTGTTGTTTCAATACCTTCACAAAGCCACTGGCCACATTAGTGTGTCAGATAATTGCATTTTCTGACATGAATAATTCAGCAGTGGAATGTCTGTCAGGACCTGGAGTGTTTTTGCAAGTGTGTGTCTCACCACAAAGTGGCAAGGTACAATTTCATCAAGTTCAGAATGTCTGTCAAAACATGTTTGGTCCTTCGTCACTGTTGTCAGTTCTTTTTTCATTCTACTTCTCAGCAGTGGTTCTCTGATGGCTTCCTGAGATGCCCATCACATCTTCATCATTTCCTCCCTTTCTTTCCATCTTAAGGCCCATCTGTCTCCCGCTGAGGCTCTCCACCCAGATCCTCCCTCTGCCATCATTTTTCTCATTTCTTCAGTCCTGCTCTGACTATCCATCTATGCTCTTCTGTCATTCCTCTTTCAACATCTCTTTATCACTCATTTCTGTTCCTTCTGTCTGAAAGCAGAAATGACTGGCTGCATTTAGGGTCCTTCTTCAGTGGTCAGAGAGATCAACCGGCCATTTGGTCAATGTTAAACTTTTGTAAGCTCTATTCTAATTTGGCTGGCATTGGGCTATTAAACTCTGAAATATGTATTTTTTTTAAATATAACCATTAAAAACTTCATTAGCTGGTTCTTTGCATTGGGCCCAGAGATATGTTCACTGCCTCTGAAAATGGAAAAAAGGGTCAGGTTTTTTTTTATTCATCTGTCAGAAGAAGCAAGAACAAATAATTGTTTAAAATTTAGTAATCTCATCAGTAAATATATGACAATGACCATAAAACCACTTTGAGTACTGCATGACCCACAGCCTAATTTTACAAAACTAACAGTAGCCCCTGCAGCCTCACTACAGGGCACCCCAAGGACAGCGCTTAATCGATTATTGATTCTACCACAACAGCATCTTTGAAGTTGGCTGAACTTCCCATGGTGCCACTTCTTTCCCTCATTTGTCTTTCTCTTTTTCTCAAAAAGGTGAAGGCTGGCCAGGGGCATCAAAGCTCATTTTTCTGTACTTCCCCCAGGACCAGACTTCAGCTTTCAGCAAAAGTTCAAGCTGACGCTGCTATCAATAAGTCACTGCCCCTCCCAGCCTGCATCTGCTCTATTACAATTTAAGGAAATATCTGCATTTTCCCTGACACCTGATTGACTTAATATAAGAGTGTGGATGAATAAAAATCTTTGGCATACTAGCTGCATTATTCATTTTTTTAATTGAAGCTTGAAGTAATAATTACAAAGTGCATAGTTCTAGTCCTGGATCTTGATTGGTCAACACAGCATTCTTTTCAAATCAAAATGCACACTGTAACTGCAATATATATATATATATATATTAGCACAACTGCTAGGACATCTAGCAACTATGTAAATAATGCTGTTTTAAAAACAAAATGTTTTTATAATATTATGTAGTAACCATTTAAAAGCAGTATTGCATTAGGAACTTTATCACTCCTGCTGTGATTAACAACACATTGTACATAATATACCACAGTCTGTTTTTGCTAATTTCAATTGGCCATTGGCTTAAATGGCTAAATTCACTGAGAAAATTTTGTCTCACCATTAAAACTTTCTTTATCAATACCTCAAATACAGTTAAAACAGTAACTTGATTTTAATTATGTCCCATTATTAAACACTATAAAGCATAAGTCGAGTTCTTTGTACTTGACCATGTTGATTTATTGGACTGTAAGCTGTCACTGAGCCATGGTGTGTCACTGGTGTGTCACTCAGTCTTTTGATTTAGGACTTCACAGATGATGCATTAATGGAGTCACACCGTGATTGGCTCACATGACAACATTCCCACAGTGTCATCATCATCATCCCAGCATATTAAACCGCATCTGTCTCTCTCACATGCACACCAACAAAACAGCATCAATAACCCGCCTCTGTCCTCGCTCGCTCTACTTTATTTGCAATAACTGTCAGCTGTGGAGCGATGCTTTTGTAATCTGATTTTTATGAACATACTTGTATGGATTATTGAGACCTTTTAGTGCCTGAACGGGGTGCTTTGGAAAGTCAAAGCTTCCCGAATGGTAATGTGATGATAAGAGTAATGAAGCATTCAAGACTTGAGCTCTTCCCACCCTGACTTAAATTCCAGATTTCAGTAGGGGAGGGGCCAGATGTGAAAGGAGGTTGAGAGGGAGATGGGAAATTTGTGAATGTTTGTCTTTAATCAAATCTTGCCAGAGCTGGAATGGTGAAGCCAAACCTCAGCTGTGGGACGGAAAAAACTTTGGATATCTCCACCATACAGACTGTGTTTGAATTCACTACCAGAAACATGTTTCAAACAGAAAACGTGTCAGTCTCTGTGCTTGGATACAAGCTTCAAATATGGTAATTCAAAACTCATTTTAAGAAAAAGACACTTCTAATTTGCCACTTTAACTTGTTCAGAGAGCCTTTCTAAAATCCAGACTTAAATCTGCTGTGGCTACACAAGCACCATAACTCAGTGTTTCGAAACACGACCACTAGGCCATGGCTCTAACATACTTTGTGCATATGTTGTTCTGTACAACAGTAAAAAAAAGAAATTTTAAGAGTGATGACCACTGTACCATTAATAATTCCATATACCTTTTTATGTCTCTTAAATATTTATGGTGAAACATATTAACTCAAACATATGCTCTAACAAACATAAGTCATGCGTTCACAGTCTGACACAGAATGTTTTATACATCAAAACAAATCTGCTGGTTTAAATGAGAAACATCACACCCCTAAACAACAGGTGAGAAAACAGCTAATAAAAGCTGCCTGAATTAGGACATATCTTTATGAAATTATGTAACCAAGAATAAAAACTTCACATAACAATTCAAATGCAGCCTAAACTTTCATCTTAAATAAAAGGCTCCAACAACAGCTAAGTGACAGCTGCCTCTATGGCACAAATGTGACCTTAATACACCTGAGGCAGGAAAGAAACCATTTTATGGTGATATATGAACTCTGTGTGATATCAAGAAGCAGTTTTATAGTGGCCATTGTTAGTCATTTTGAAATGGCAGGTGTAGGGTTGCCCATTTAGGGTTGTGTTCATGTGAGTCGTGCGATAGAGAAAGACAGGAAGATAGAGGAAGAAAGAGAGAGAGAATGGGGGGGTGACTCACTACTTCACGGGGCAGGAAAGTGTCCTCTTGCCTGACGATGAGCAGCCCTACAGTGCCACCCATGGGGGTTGAGCGCAAAAGGGCCACAACCTCCTCCTGTGTCTTTCCATTTAGATCCACTCCATTGACCTACACACAGACACACACACACACATACGCACATACACACACATATAACAATTCACATAACAGACACACACACACATTTAATTAAAGAAATCTAAAGAAATATAGTACCTATAAAAAGCATATGGTTGGCGAAATCACACAATTTTATCAATGCTTCTCAACATTGGCCTATTGTCTTCCCTCATCCAACACACCTGAATTAAATCCTTATCCTTAATTAAATCCATTTTATACAAATATAAAAAAGTCAAGCAAAAGTAAGCAAACACTAGCAACGCAAAAATATATTTAAAAACAAAGACATGTGCATTGAGAAATCTCTGGTAACTATGCTAAGACACTTGTATAAACTTGAGGGAAAAGGAGTCAAATATTCACTAAAATCCCCATGGGACACATTTGTTCAAAAACAAAACTAAAAATGGCCCAGAAACATTCTGAGAAAAGGTTCAGCATTATCTGTTTTAAAGATGCCACTCGGTTAATACATTTTTACCTAACATAATGACACTCAGACATTTTTAAATGTAGCTTTAATGTCCAAACACTTTTTGAGGCAATTTTGCCTTTACAAAACTCTGTACACCACCTGCACTAAATTAACCATAATAAAACCTAGACTAAAAGCTAAATAAAATATATTTTATGTAATTATATACAATTATACCTTACTATTCACCACGCTTGCATTATTGTGACCATGACAACAGGAAACAGCGTCCTATTATATCTCTATGGCAACATAAAGGCTCAGGGTGAAACGACTGCACTCTGAAAGGCCCTGATTCCATTAAAATTATGAATCAGGGTTTGTTAAACCAAATGGATGGCGTTCTGGCTCCACGGCAGCATCTGGCATGAGAGCTTGCAGGTGTCCTGTTCCATTTAAAAATGAAATAGCCATTGTTGATTGGCTGTCACTGTAAATCAGCTATAGTTCTTATTTTCTTTTCATCCGCACTCTCTTGTATTATTGTTATTTACTCTCAGAAGCTGAAAAAGCAAGTGCTTCTCCCAGGAGAGTCAAACAATGGGCGCCTTGCCTTCAATAGACTAAGCAGAATGTACTAAGGGTGGATATCCTGTCAAAAACAAGGAGGGGTTGTTACCGCTGTAGGACACAAGCAAAGTTTGTTGTACTTAATAAAAAAAAGCCTAGAAAAAGATTTATTTGATGATGAAATGTCTCTACAGGAAGTTCCATTGTGCAAAGAAGCTGTGAAAAGGAAGTTCGAGTCCTGTGATGTCACAAGCAACAGCTTCCATTTTTCTCACCTCTAACAGTCGGTCTCCAGCTTTCAAACGTCCGTCCTGGATGGCGGCTCCACGGGGGAGAATGTTTTTCACATATATGGGTGCAGAACTGCCAATTGGGACGTCTCTGGAGGTGATACTAAAACCCAGCCCTTCCGGTCCTTTCGATGCAGAAAAATAACAAACAAAACATGTATAAGTGGAACAACTAGTCTAGTCTTAGGACAGACGTGCTATTTCAGTGATGACAGTCTGGGGGAATTTACAAAGAAACTGTGGCCACCGTCAATGAGAACATCTGTTGAACAACATGCAATTGTTTTACTTAAAGTTCACACACAGCATTTAAAGGCACAAACGCACCCACAATATTTAATATTTATAGTTCTTTCTATATAAAGTGCTGTTGCATGTATTGCGTGTCACCCACAGTAAAATTACAGTCCAGTCTAATCTTACTGTATCTAATAACCAATCTAATCATTCAAACAGGATATTTTTATATCTTTTAACAGGACAGAGGAAATAAGTGTGTTCTTTGATCGTACACACAAATATAAATTACACAGGCAAAACCCAAGCACATGGCAATATAGGCAACCCTAATTAAATGTTCGTAGCCCGTCAGTGAGCATAGCAAAACCACCTCACGATTTTAAATTTAGAGCTGTCCGTTTCAGCAGCACATGTTTTACAAATGTAGCAGGATAGTGACATTATATGCTTGGGTTGCCAGGTCTTCACCACAGCAGGCTGGCCCAACTTGTCTTGCCTTACTGACAGGAGGTCTAAATTCTGGCTTTGAAAGGTCTTGATGTGCACATGGATCAGGCTAATTGAGTTTTACAGCTTGCCACAGACGTTAGTAAATCCTGGGAAATGTAGTTAGGGGCTCAGACGCACGATAGCGCAGCAATTTGCTCCCTGTCCACAAAATGACCTTTTTGGGAGTGGCAAATGAATACGAATAGGCAGATGTACGAGGAGCGGAGAGCAAAGAATAATGGCCAAAACAGAAACAGATCAGTAAGTTTGACCTTATTATCCAACCAGGCCTGTGATGGTAAGAGAAACAGATAAGACAAAGTAAGAGATGCATGGTTTGATAGAAAGATGCAGCTGAAGCCATCGGTCTTGCTCACTGCTTTAACCAATAAGAGCATACACTTTAGGCTTATGAGAAACATTAATAGTTTAAACTCTCAAATCTGATTGTATGATCCTGATTCTAAGTTGTTGCATATAAGCATGCTGTGTCTGTTAGGATTGGGTTTTAACAATGCCAGTGTTTAAATTTCAGGGAACACAAGCTTTTAAATATATCTTGAATGCGCTTTATGTAAAAGTCTCTGCCAGGCTATTTGTTGAAGATAAAAGCCTATAGTGAAGCTGAAAAACCTTATTATTTTATTTATTGTAATTATTATGATCAATAAATGCAAAATAATGTTGTGTTTTACAATAATGCTATTGCAAAGTTAGTTTTAGGCCATTAAACCATCAAGCCATCAAAATAACACTTCACAAAATACGGCCTAATAAGACAAAAATCCATACAAGAAAAACACAGGTCAGGTAGATATTTTGAGTCATTTTGAAACTACAGCACATTTCTCACATCCGTTTGCCATAGCACTATTTGAGACTATTTGATCACAGTGGAGTTATTGCAAAAACAACACTCCCTGTATCTAATGTAATAACACTAAACTCCATCTTCCAAAAGAAATAAACATGTCTGCCCCAGTATAACCCACTGTAGCTGGTTCTGGGGTCAGTACTGTGCTGTTCTTTAAATGGCTTATGTTTGTTATAGTGCTGACCTAAATGTTCCAAGACATACATTCACAGCCAGAAGAACTGCAGCCAAAGTCAATAACAAGTCTGTGAGGCTATCAAAACGCCACCTGATGGAAAATTACTAGAATCAAACTTTCGACCATTTAAACGTTCAGTTGTTAATTGTTACAATTAAGTAATTACAGGGATGGAACGCTAATAGCCTCACACTAATTAATCACGGATGTGCCTAGGTTTCTGTTTAAGGTTTCAAATGAGAGGAAGATAATAAAGTCACTCTGGCTGTGCCAAACTCTTGAATCTTAAAAAAGGGGGAAAAATCATGAGGCAATGAAAAAATTACAGCTTCAATGCATTCATTTATCAGGGGTTTGGGCAGAGAAAGAGGGAAGAGGAGTAATGAGAGAGGATGGCCTCTCAAAATACTATTTTAAGATTTTCATAACAAGAAAGATAAATGGACTAATGGAAGAACTGGGAAAAAAATTCTGGAAACAGACTGTTTCATCTATCCACATGGCCAAATCTTTTCCTTGTCTTGTTTTACAGTGAAAACAATGAATTATCCTTGAACCGATAGTTACATATAAAATTGCTGAAGAACTAAGAATTGTTTCCAGGAAATTAATATATAAGTGTATTTTTGTTGTTGTTCTTTTGTTTTTCTTGTATTTTTCTTCTTTTTTGAATTTTTATCTATTTTAAAAAAACAAAAGTACAAAAAAGGTAAGATTACTTTTTTTTGCTCTAAAATTACATTTTAGAGCCTCATAGATCACAACCTTCTAACAAAACACATATAACTAGTCCATTAAGAACATATTCATACATTCATAATACATTCATGAAACAAAGAATGAGCCTAAAGCACAAACGTTATTATTTTATTTTTATGTATTTTCCGTAATGCAAAGTTTCCTGCAAAAATTTGACCATCACAACCTCAAAGCACAGCCCAGCGTCATCAACACAATTCCACCAAATAAACCTTAAAATCGACAATAAAAAACAAAATTACACACAAATCTAAAGAAAATGTTAATAATAAAGTGCCAAGAGCAAATTAGCCCCTCAGCAGGAACATAAGCCCCCGTTGCAGCAGACAAAATCTGGCAGACTAAACAGTGTGTATGAAACATAACCCCACACACAGAGGGTTAACAGTTTCATCACTGACTGGAATCAGGACAGAATGAGAGATCTTTTGTAAACATATCAGCTTTACTTATGCCCTGGGCAGAGAGCAAGCCTTTGGCGTTTGTCGGAGCACGAGGTGGGAAAGTTGAACTCTCCAACAGAGCGTTTTGCATTTAGCCGAGAACATATCCCCTTCCTCAAGTTTCTCTCTGAATTCCCTGCAGCTCAGACAAACACTCATGCCAACACTACAGCATCTAACATCTGCTACATCAGGGCAAGACCAGCCAGCGGGCACATCGCCCTGTATTTGTTCATTTCCTGTTTCTCTCTCAATCACAGGAGGAGACGGTGAAGACAGACTGATAAAAGAGAATACTGTCCGCTTCTAGGCAGCGAGAGTCTCCAGAGATCACCTACAGAGACCTACATCATCAGACCAGCCTCTGTGAAACGATCCAACCTAAACAGTGTGCAAGAATTGAGTCAGTGTATCTCAGACAGCACACTGGAAACAGTGAGCCATGATCATGCTTTTAAAAGCTAAATTTTTTTTTACAACAAAAATGAAGATTTGATTGTTCTTCAGACTTTCTGACCAAGTGTAGGAAAGCCTTCAAATAAGCCTAACAGGTGCACTGTTTGTTTTTTGTCTTAATAAAGTTTAATTTACACCCAGAAATACACAAACCTAGTATCTTACATACACCTAGGAAACTAGATATAAGGTTTTAAAAACAGACTGTTTCAGTGTAGATGGAGCAGGTCGCCCCCTGCTGACATCACATGATCGGCTATGGCATGTTACTTGTTAACACCAACTTCTTATAATAGTTACAACAATAGCTGTTTATTTTATATAACAGTTTTAGCCATTGCCTAAAGTGATATACAAAACTTAAATCTCTGAATCTTCCCTTTTTATCTGTGGTCGTTTTGTACCCACCCTCCTCAACCCACCTAATATTTCAGCCCGATCTATTTGTTGTTAGGATTTAATTGTTTTCTTTACTGCCCCAACACGTGTCTGTGTTTCAGTTTATATACAGATGTGATTGTGTTTGTCAAATCTCTGGTTCTCCTGTGGTGTGAAATGCTGAGATGCAGAACAAATAAGATTTGGACCTGTATGTGAGTTTGGGAGGAAGAGCTGTATCCACACTTCCTTACAATGGCAAATAGAGTCCTTTGAAGTACTAACTGCATTAGCTACAGAATGCTAGTCAATATGGCATTCTTACAGATAGCATCAGCTATTAAAACACAGAAAAAGGAGAAAACTTCAGAGGAAAACAAAATATATAAATAAAGAAGAGCATAAAATATGTATTAGCTATACATATACTATAAATTTCAATAGGTATTAAGACCTCGTATGTGAGTACATTTACTAGCATATTGGTACAGGTGATAAACAGTGATAGAAATGTTCAAGATTCAGTGGAAGGACATGTTTTATATTTTTACCCATATAAACTGTATTTATGTATAAATTTGCATAGTGTGTGGAGGCTTAAACATGGAGAAAAACATGGAGATCCTAATTTTACATTCATTTATTTGGCAGACACTTTTATCCAAAGTGATTTACAGTGAATTCAATGTATGTATTTTTATCAGTACTTGTGTTCCCTGGGATCGAACTCAAAACCTTTATGCTGCTAATGCAATGCTCTACCAGTGTGGTACATTTAAAACAATGAGCAAAGTAACTACATTTTTATTTCATATTTCCTATTTCTATGAAACACACTCGTTTTTAACTATTCTAATAAAATGTTGACACAATCATACCTTTCCTCAGTTGCACATTAAACTTGCGGCCGATCTTTTTGTAGAAACCCACAGAGGAGGCACTCGATGGCCTGCCGGGTTGGTTGAGCCTCGGCGGGGTCCTGACTGCCAGGTGCGGTAAGGTGGGATAACCCTGGTTGGATTCAGCTTTGGACATTCTGCGTGGACTGTACTCCAAACCTCCTCCCACCAGACTGTTTCTTTCTCCCGGTCCAGAACCAGCCTGCAGGCCCAGCTCAATCTGAGACAGCTGTTCGTATTGAGCTTTCTTCACCGCTGGGACCACATGGAACAGGATTAGTGGAGAACGCATAGCCTGTCGGAACAAATTCTGGGCCCTGGAGGAGAGAACATCGCACACATACATAAGGCTCTGTTAGGACGTATCTCTTTAAATGCATGTCTACATGCATGTTAAAACCAGAACACATGGAGAGGTCAAAGGTCTTGCTTATTCGTTGCCTAATTGTTCTGGTACAGTTGGAAACAAGGTTAATTGACATTATCTGCCAATTCCATAATCGCAAAGCCTTGGGGAGGAAGCAGTAGAACGTATTAGCAGGAAGCAGGTTCTGTTTTCATAAGGGTTCAGCTGTATCACATGGAGAACAACTCACAACTTACTGTTATACACTATATATACACAGTATACAGTATATATGCATAACTGAAAAAACAAGTAAATAAAGCAAGATATGATATGCTCTGTGTTACTATAATGAAGTAGTTAGAAGTTATAAATGTAGAATTAAAATAAAGTCTAGATGTTTCATGTAGCATGTGATAACTCATACAATTAGATGTTAATTAATTTAAGTGTTAAATCAGACAAACCCTACAATTAAAATTCACAATTTAATTTCAATAAGAATGTTTTTCAACTAAAGTAAAATAAAGTATTTTTCAGAATGCTGGTGCTATTCTGTTCCATACATTCTATAGTAAGTAAAAAATATCCAGGCGCTATAAATTTCACCATAAAAGCACCCTTTAAGTAAATTTCATTACATTGTTAAATTGATTTGTGTGAAGAAAAGATATAAACAAATTCATTTAGGGCATATATGGGATCCATTATATTTGTGGAGCTCCAGTTCCCATATACTTTAATTGTATGGAATAAAACAGCATGAACATTCTTATGTTCGGCCTACCATCTTATATTATGTTCCAGAGAAACCAAAAATTCAACATGAGGGTATACATTTTTATTACTGGCTTAACTATTTCTGTAAGGTATAAACAAAAATGAGTCAAGCATATAGTGACTACAGGTTAATACAGCTACTTTGCATATAGTTTGACCTGGGAATCCTAAATGAAATGAAAGAACAATTATTAGCTGAAATATGATCTAAACAGTCTCTGTTTCTATATGCAACTGTTTTTTCCATCGAAATAAAAACATTAAAACCATAACAGAGACTTAATGACAAGCTGTTTCGTCTCAATAAACTCTTCATTAGATCAATCTCTGTATCCTGAAAGCGAAGAGCGTCTCACTTTAGGGACGCCCATCTATTTTTATGCAAATGTAGCCCCACCCACTGCCAAAACTGAGCGTGTGCATCTGTGTGTAAGCAAACAAGCAGAGCTGTGACACATGGCTAATCATGCAGCTCCCCTGTCTGATTGAATAATAAATGACTCCATCAACACATCATTACATTGCATAGATCAACCGCTGATAAATATTTACCCATGCAAACAATCCAATAAGATTATTATATTGTTATGAAGTATAACTCCACATGGAGCACAATCAAGAAACAAGGGAGAGAGAAATGGGATGAGAAGAAGGAAAGGTAAAGAAAATATCGGTCTGTATTCGTCGCAGTTATTCCAGTAGCTGGCTGCTCATGTGTGTGACAAAAACGTAGATTAAATTGTAAACTCTCTTGCGAATTGACATTACAAACCAGGAGCGGGAACTTAAGCCGCAAGCTGGTTTTGGGATGACTAGCATACCGTATCATTAAGACAAAACACCCTGGAGGCCGTAGTATACAAAGAACAAAAGGCTGTAATATCACTTTATTGACCTGATATGGATGTAATATGCAAGGTTGTATTTCTTAATCCTTGAGAAGTCAGTGACCCCATCAGGCTTATTTGCACTATGGTGAACACTAACAGATATTTAAGGTCTTAACTGGATTGCAGACAAAAGAAGGCAAGCAATTAAAACAAAGTAAAGCTCCAGGACACTGGGGAAATTAACTGGTGGTGTTGAGTTTGTGTAAGTGGACTGAATGATGTATGTAAATTAGTTCTGGGTTTGATTATGAATTATCCCACAGCTGTGGCCGTTCTGTGCCCTGTGGCAGACCTTGTCCAGCATTTCTCGTTCTATCTCTTTAAGTGGGTGGTTATCTGTCGCAGGCAAGTTCCCGCTCATTTTGCCCTTTGCAACCATCTAAGTCAGCCAAGATGTCCAAGTGTCTGTCAAAGGAAGCTTTTAAAGATAATGTGGAGGGAAACACTCCACCCTAAACGATATTCTCATCTTTTATCTTTCCGGAAGGTCTCAACTCCAGCAGGTCACATGTGAGCTATGTGACATGTATGATGAGGTTTGTCATGACATGGACATGTTATAATGTGTGTGTGCCATACGTCAAATTGAAATAAAGTCAGTTAGGCCTTTATAAAAGTGTTAATTTCAAGATATTATTTAGAAGACTAAATGAACATAGTTTATAAACTTAAACTGTTGCCTTTTCATGGAAAAATATGCTGGTATGATGTTAAAGTGATTGTTGATTGTTAAAGTGTGAGTGGCTGTCAGGCCTAATGGTTGGCTATGGTTGCTAAGGCATTGGTACATTGTTCTGTGTTGTTGCTTTCTTACCCAACCTAAAATAACTTTTATTTATATTATTTTAAATACAGAACAACATGAACTAATAAATTATCCAAAATAAGACAAGGACTGTGTATCATCTATCGTAAAATCTTTTGGCTTCATATTGTTTTTAACAGGTGACTTAACCTGCCTGTAACCTCTATAATTCAGAGTCAGTGTCTTCTTCAAGCTTTGATCAGTGATGTTTTGTTTTAGGTTGAAGAGAAGTGAGATGAAAGAACACTGAAAAGATTGATAACACAACGGAGAAGATTCTCAAAGCCCTAAGAAAGACTGACAGCTCATGAAAGTGTGAGAAGAACAGAGAGGTTGAAAGGATTACAGATATATTGAAGGAACAGGGCAGGGCAGGAGAGAGAGACAGAGAAGAAAAAGAAGGTTTCTCCATCTCCTGCAGTGAGGGCTTACTGTTCGAATCGGATGTTGCGCAGGTCTTTGTTGTTAATCCGGACGATACAATCATTCTCCTGGAACAGAGATTCCCGCTCTGCCTTGCCGCCCCTCTCCAGCCTCTTGACTAACAAACCCAGTGTCCTGGAACAGTCACAGTGCATATTACTGACATTCAGTTCAATGACAGCGTTGTTCCCAGATCAGCTACACCACACATTACTGTCAGAGCCTGAGCGACATGCACGGCTTCAACCAGGCGTGATTTAACAAAAAAAACCACATGGCTAACCTCAGTGTAATGGCACAATGCAATTAAAATTAATGAATTTATGCAATTAAAGTTTGAAAATGCTGTTTCAAGGTTATTTTGAGGAATACTTCAGAGCACTGTAAAAATGGTAATCATGAAACCATGGTAACAATATTCTCAGAAAAAATACCAAAGTACCATTAATGTTACTTCTATAAAAATGATTTAATCTCCTTCAAAAGACAATATATTTTTAATACTTTTGCAATAGTTTTTTCCAATTAACCTTACTTTATTAGTTAATATTATATTATTACAATAGTAGTAGCTAACGCCATCTTCCTGGAATTTCTGTGGTAATAAATAACAATAATATAATGATTGTACTGTTTAGTATAAACTATTGTTACCATGGTAAAGTTTGCATGGCTGCATGCAAACTGCATATAAAGTGTAACTCTATATTAAATTGTCCACTGCATCCTTCAACAGAGAGAGGAAGAGAAAAAGAGAGTCAGTTATGAACAATATATTTCAATTTAAAGAAGTTTAAAATAGAGATTACAATTAGTAAGACACCACTATTCCACCTTTGTCTAAACTTTTGAAGTTTACTGTTCCTCGCAGCCCTCTTTTAACTCAAGAAAAACACATCAGAAAACACTCTTTTAACACATCAGAAAAGACTTTTTAAACTTAAACCCTCCTTGGCCATATATATTTTTTGGTACTTCTCACAGACCTGCTGTGGTTTTTGACTGAGAGTGTCATGGCTCCTAATCTACAAACCCTGAGATGCAATCATGTGAAATGCATTGTCGCATTTGATGTGCATAAAATACAGGGAATTTAGACATAAATGGATCTTACATACACATTTATTCATTTGGCAGACGCTTTTAACCTAAGCAACTTACAGTGAATTCAAGGTATACATTTTATTAGGACTTGCATTCCCTGGGATCGAACCCACAACCTTTGTGCTGCTAACACAATGCGTTACCGGTTGAGCTATTGAAAAATCTTACAAGCCTTTTCTCCTTCCGCTACGTCTGTTGCATCAACAGCCTTCAACACCAAAGTTTAACTTTTGGTCTGAAACAAGCATGTGTTGAACACAGCTGACAGGAAATAGATCCTATGGGTGTACAGACAGCACAACATAACTTGAAAAATAGACATGGGTGAGGGATAACATTAGACGTGAAGAAAAGGTCTTCATTACATCATCTAGAAATGGATGGATGAATGTACAGATTAAACATTTTTCAGGGAACAACAGTGTGCTAGAGATGTAATTAGGCTTTGAGGAGAGTTTCACTGGTGGTCTTGTGGAGTAATTACACAGCTTGCTCTTGTCTTCATAATCTTGATGTGAACCAGCTGTGGGGAAGAACGAGGATTAGCAAAACTCCCAGTGGACTGATCTAGAATCTGTAGTGGCTCATTACTCATTACCTTAAAAGTGTCTAAAGGTGCAGTTGCACCAGGCCTTAAGCATGAGAAATTCAGGCCCTGCATTGTACAGTACAGTAAAATGCAGAGGAATTGGGTAATATTTCACACTCTTTGGCTTCTTCCTAAATAAACGAATAATAAATAACTTATAATTATAAATTAAGATATTAAGAAATACTATAAAGTACTATATACCTCACTATATAGAGACAAGGGGTCAGTCTATTACATGTAGACTCTTCATTGGCTACTCATTGGTCTTAGGAGCGCCTATAATAACGAGGAATGAAACACATGCAACACAGAGATGAACAAAATCTATGTTAAGTACGACATACATCTAAAATCATAACCAGAATTGTCCCTCACTTATGTGTCAGACCATAAGACTTGACAGGAGGGAAACCACCTGTTCTCATACACTGTCTTTAATTGAATAACAATGCAATCAGCATCTATTTATGCCAAGCAATTAGACCCCGACTTGTTTGTGGTGAACACTGGTCAAGTGACAAGCTCTCATTACTGGAGTTATGTTTCGCAAGATCCTGAGTGTATGTAATTTTACGAGATGTCACACTCCTCAAGCTGTTGGCATAGGGAAGACGCTGGTCATTTTAAGAGTTCACTCTCTGAGGCTCTCCTTTCACCCCTAAGCCCTCTATCAAGATGCTAATGAGGTCAACACTTGCCACCAATCACATCAGCAGAGGACTGATGAGGTCGTTACGGATGTGTCACTGTGGTAGTGTGACATTATGTCTGGGTGAAGTAAATTGATATTTTCTGATTGGCCCTTAGCTAAAGTAGCAGGTTTGTAACAGTTTGGAACTATATGTTTCACACATGGACATGATGAGAAGAACACAATTCTGCAAAATATAACCAGAAGAATGTGTGATAATGTATCAAGACACACACACTTAAATGTCAGTTCACGAATGTAATACCTTCATAAATTATTGTGTACATCTTTTGAAAACTGTGTACATTTACTGTGTGTATCATTTGTGCAACTGTGTACATATATTGTGTTGCATTTTTGTGTATACGGCATAAGGGCATATTGTCTAAACTTTCTGTTTTCTGTATATAACGTGTATTGTACTACTGATAATGTGACAATAGAAGTGATTGTGACTTTGTAATATAATATAAGAAGGTTACACATACAGCATATGCAGGCAACACGTTACAATGCCATGCTGTTAGGCTTCATTTTAATTACTTATAAATGATTTTTTAAATATTAAATATTTATGTTATATAAAAATACTTTTTTAATATAAAATACTAGTTTATACAGTACAGTTAATTAGTTTCTTTTATTCTCATTGACTCAAAATGTGTTTTATCAAGTTTTATTTCAGCCAGGAGGTCGATCTGTGATATTTTAATCCTCTGCTGATCAATCTATATGAATTTACAGCACTGAGATCACCAATAATACACTTGCTGTGATATGAGTGGCAGTGAATGGAACACAAACCTATTGCACCTCCCACCTTTATCCACAATCAAGATAATACTGAAAGAGCATTAAAAGAATAAAGACAGTCAAGCGTCCATCAGCAATATCAGTTTTTGTTATTATTGGCCTGACATAGATTTTATGTGGCAGCATCAATTTAGGCCTCAAAAGGTTACAGATATTCACAGCTTATAAATAGCGAAAATCCTTTTACACTCGCCATTTGCTAAATTTGAACACTTTCATTTATTCGCACCTTCCTTTCATCATTTTGTGCATCTTACAACAGCTGACCTTGGGTGAATGCTGTTCTGCCAGTGACCCATAATATGGATGAGCTTTTAGTCAGATTGGGTAGAGCAGTTGAGATGAATTGAGTTGGCTGCTTTGAGGCTTTCCCTGTAGCAATAAAGTTACCTAATTTATTCAGAGCCATGCCCCATGTTCCCTTTTCCCTTCTGGAGGGGAGCAGGGTGTTTAGCAGTCCCAAAGTCTGTTCATTTCTATGGCCTTATACAAAGTCTGAGCTATTGCAGCTCTGCTTTCATTATTGTTGAGGAACTTGAAAATAGAGTTATAGAAACTCCACATGTGGTCAAGAAGAACCCTTCTGATAGAGAAGCATATTGTTGATATGTCCTTGAGGACTGATGAAAATGGATGAAGTAGGTTGAGGCTGGATGACATCTGCTGCACTTTTAACTTGTAGAAAGGCTGGTGAGATATTAAAGAAGGATGCAGAGGACACAGCAGAGGATTTTGGGTAACAACATCACCAGTATGTTTTGAGAAAAGATGTTCCTGTAGCACGGTGCTTCTTAAACCTGTCCTGGAACTCATGGACTATGGAATAAGCAATAAAGGAACAAGCATATATGAAAACTTTAAGACATAAAGACATTGTGGCTTTACCTTCTGTCTCTGGCACTGAAGGGCACCACATGGATTCCTAGAGGCCCGCCAACGTTGGACACCTCAACCAGCTTTAACATTTCACTAGAGACAGTGATAAATGAGGGACATGTGAGGAAAAGCTAAATCAAAGTAAACAAGCAAATAAAAGGAAAAAATGAATATCTTGCTATAAGCTACTGTTTAGATTCAGCTAGTTTAGATCCAGCCCAATAGGAAACCATCTATAACCTCAGAAGCCATTAAGGCATGTAAGTCAATGGAGGACCCAAATGGACACTTCAATTAAGTGATTGGGATCAGACTGGGGTTTGCATTAGAATGGTTTTGGGTTCATATAATGCTCACCATATCTTTGTGAAAAATAGATGAAGATGAACAAATGCAGTGACGAGGTGCTGTGGTTCTTTAGTTAGCAGATAACTCGGATCTCTTATAGCCAGTTCAATGATGTCACCAAAACAAATCATCAGATTTGAGAAATTCTGGTATGTTTTTCACAGGCTTCACAGGCTTCTTTGTTTTTGGTCAACATTATTTTATTTTATTTTTTGCAAAAGGCCTTGAAAAAGCCTGAAAAATTTCCTGTTTGAGTTTAATGATTTTAAAGACATTTCTTGAAGAAAGAAAAGGTCCAGAAGAATTTTGTGATGTGTCATGTTCCCAATGGAGGTTTCATGAGAAAATAAAAATCTAACGGTTCTTCCTGCCAGAACTTACTCAAGAGAGACTGACTCCACACAGGAATCTGCCCGTCCCACCGGCTCTATCCTTCCATTCTTCCCGTTGTCCGTTCTCTGCTCTTCTTCTTCATCCTCCTGTGGATCACAAGACAAATTGTATGACAACAGCTATACCTCACATCCTACATAAACCTGCCCTCCCATGTTCCTCTAATCTAATTTGGTGAAAGATGACCATAATGGACGCTGTTTAAAATCAGGGTAACTCTGATAAAACAATGCCATCGCAGCATGCCTTGGAAAAATGGCTTTAATCGATTACTCATATTCAGTCAATCAGCACGGGGTCAGCAGAGCTCAGATCTGCTGCTAATCGGATGAGAGAAGATATGAGTGAAGTCACATTTGTTTTTTTTGCTCTCCTCCATCTAATTTCAGCCCCTCCATCACTTCCTGTTTCTCCACCTCTTGACATATCTGATAGGTGGAGATGGCATTCACAATTCTTATGAAGTATTTAACCAATAAGATTGGATATATTGAAGCAAAGCAAGAATTTTGAGAAGCAAGAAAAACATACTGATAGAATGACCACAAGAGCAATGTTTGTTTACTGCAAAAACCACTGACAATTTTTAGTTTATTGTTTTATTTTTAATTATTTATCTGAAATTAATGTTGGGATCTACATGTAAATGTATATGATTAATATATTTTTTTTTGCTGTACGCTCCTTAGAAAACAGAAGATTTACAATCAACAACATGTAATGAGATCTGAATATATTCCCGCCTTTAATTGCACTCTAACCCTTAGCCACGGATCATTTCCAGAGGCAAGTGAGTGTCTAGACACACACCAAGAGCTTGCAATGGTTTGTTAGTCATGGATATTAATATTCCAGTGATGTCACCCTTAACCTTCCCCTCTCACCAAAATGTCAAGCACATCTAAATAAGCGCTTCTCCGTCTTTATATGGAAATACATTCAGGCTTTTCAGACAGTCACCCTCCAACAAACGCATTCATGAGGCTGAAGAGGATGACTGGAGCCCTATTTCTCTCTGCCTGTGTGTTTATATTGTTGTAGAGGTTAAAGAATGAGTGGAGGTCATGAAAATTGTATTAGCAACACTGAGGAAAAAGCAGCAAAAAAGCGGGCGTGCTACCTTATACTGAGGAAAAAAATGAGTCAATCACCTCTCCAAACACAACTGACTGTCAATTATTTAACTACATTCAGACAAATACAAGCATTTCTCTTTGTAGCTGAAATTTCTGACTTTCCATCATTGTGTAGTAATCATAATTTAATAACATAAAATAAAATGTAATTAAGCCTTACCACTTAACAGTGCTGCACTATTGGGATAAACTTGAGAATTTGTCAGTTGCTAATTTTTAATGAGATGAAAGCAAAATAATGGTTAAAAAACCTGGAATATTAACTCAACCACATTAAATTAACCACAAAATGAACATTGTAATATAGAAAAAAATATTATTTTGGTTAAAATATTGCAATAACAATACTCTCTTAAGTGCAATATGAAGAATGATCATGAAATTACAGCACACATATACCTTGGTTACCCAGGATGTTTATAAACAAAAGATTTATATTTAGATTTATATAAGCATCCAAACTGACCTTGAACATTTCTTACTGCCTTGAACCATGTTAAGCATCATCATTACTGTAGTTAAGTCTCATAACACCCTTCACAGCACAAAAAAAGAATAATATAAAGTTGTTAGCGAAGTGAAAGTTTTATGTGACATGAACACAGACATCCTAGACTGTCTCCATTCAGCTGTGAATTCTGCTGGCTGCTGCCAGGGAATGAGCTTATTAGCAATAAGAGATAAATTGGAGGGGCCTGAGAGCCAGAATGGTCCTTGTCACAAAGTCACTCGCACAGAACACAAAGTGTCACTTTGCCTGTGGTTGCAGACGTAAAGATAGAGAGCGAAAATGCGGCTGGATGCCAGACCCTCCATTGTCTAGTTTTGTACATCTGCCAGTGAAGATGCATTTTACCATAGGGAGGGAGGGAGAGAGGGAGAGAGAAAGAGAGGGCATACTAGCTACAATGAAAAACCTTCCATCAGTCCAACACAGAATAGAAGGTAGAATGTCATTTTTATGGGTGTCCAAATGACAAAGATCAGATTCAAAGCGGCAGCTTACCCAAAAACCAAATCATGTCAATATATTATCTTGTAGCAATGAAAGTCTAAGTGTTAAAATGTTCTGTTGCAGGTAAAAAAAGTTACATGAATTCTGTGTGGATCGTCACCTCATTCATATCTTATGCTAAACAAATCTAGGCACCCACTAAACTTAAAGGGCAAAATCATTTATTGAAGGGAAATCATAATTTATTTACCCTTTATTTACCCTGACAAAACTGCCATTTTTTTCATCTGTGAAAGTAAAATGATGTTTTAATAATAAACAAGTCACAAGTGTTATGGTGAGACATTTGCTAATGTGTTGGATCCCATTTAAACCAGTATTTACTATGTTTGAATACAATTGGACGACCACAGTTTTGAATGTCATGAAAGTGACTTTTTGTGTTTTTAAGTGTTGAGTGAAATAGATCCACTGCGCACTGTCATTTGTTTGCTTATATGTGATAATTTAAAACAAGAGTGTGTGTTTGTGCGTTTGGGTGAAGGCCAGAAGCCACTCAGTGCAGCAGTTACAAGAAGCCAGAGGTTGCAAAGCTGGCGATTAGACAGACAGTGCATTAGATTATTGTTCTGGCAGATGCTGAAGGTCAGTCACATTGAGAGGCTGCTAGTTTGCAAGGAGGTGGAGTAAGTTTTCCGGAGGGAAGCTGGATTATATGAGTAAAGGGCTCATATCCAAAGGTTGGATGAAGTCCAGGAAACATCCTACATAATCCAATGGATACCTTGATGAAGCACTTGAAGGTCAGGCCTGCTGAGGGTACCTGAACTCTGTGACTACCAAAAGAAATGAGCAAGAGTTTCAGGTTGACTGTGGTGTGATCTGTGTAACATGACAACATAGTTTAGCTATTAGCATTGCTTATGTATTACTTTGAGAAAAACAAAGTCCTTGCACATTTTTATGACACAGCTACACAACATTTTGTGTATTAAGTGCCAGTATATTATTGCGGTCCTAACAATTATAAGTAAACATGTATTAAGCTTTGGCTGAACTTGTGCTAGTCACACAATGGTCATGAGAATTACTTGACCATCTACTTGAGAATTTACTTAAGAATTACTTGACCATACTTTTTTAAAACAGCTAAAAAAGTAGACCAGAGTTTATGCTGATGATCAAAATCTGGCTGAATGACACAAAACAAACACAACTGTACTTTCTCTTCACTAATGTTTTCAGGAGTTAAGGTGCTGTGGAAAACATTTTTGTAAAATCTTAATGCAAACACAGAGCTCTGTATTTCTACTCGTAGAAGCGATTGAAGCATTATATTTTTGGTTCCGCTTGAAGTGCAGAAAATGTCCTGTAAAGAAAATACAAGGAAGTCAGCAATTTATTAAAAGTCTTTCAAACAATGGTTGCCCAAATATTTACCTCTTATAATTGCAACCTCAGTCAAGTTCCTGACTACTCACATAAGTTGGTAATTACCTTCAGTGATAAACACTCAAAAAACATAGACAAAGCCAAAAGTAACAAATTAGACTAGCACAAGATAACAAAAGGGCCCTCATAAAATTCCTGAGTATATGTCCAATCAAAATAACCAGTGTGTCAACCCTTCTGTAGACCAAGTACAGCCAGTTATTGACACATAGCTATGACCCCTATGAGATTTGTACAAAATTCATCCGATTAATAAAAATAGCGAAAACAAATTCAAGAATCACTTCATATTAAAAATAACTATCACCAATTCCAAAGGCATGTAGGGTTTGCAACAGTTTCAAAACCCCCACAAAAACCCATCTGTAACGACAATGGAGATGAAAGACCATACTGTAGTGTAGGCCCCACAATACACCATTAAAGTATTGCTGTCCCTCCAAGGCAACTCCTATTACATGTTTAAGAGAATTAGACTGATTTAATTGGACAAGACTTAGATTCTTCACATCCTTCACTCAAACACTGGGGTTATTTCAACCCACCAATAAAAAGCTCCCATTAAAGCAGCCAATGAATCAGACTGCTCAGCAATTTCAAGACACTTATTTGTATTTGTGCTGGAGTAAAACATTTAAAGGAAGTCATTATTAGACAAAGAGCTGACCCCACTACTCTAATCTATTTATATAAATGCTACTCCACTTTGGTTGGCCTGAACCGTTGTTTATTTGCAGTACCAAAAGATAAAGTATTATGCATTTTGTATAGACATTTCATGCACTTATCAGTCAGATGGGATATTAACAGGCGACTGTAAAATCTATTAAATGCATGCGTGTAATCAAACTCTGTAATATGTCTGTCAACTTGTGCTTTGATTAAATCTCAGACTAACTTATTTTTCATTGGCGTAGTCTTCATGTCTTCAACACAGAGGAAAATTTAACCCATTAATAAAAACAAACATCAACAAAGCTACATACTGTAGACACTGTAGACATATTTATATTCTTCCCAGTATTGCTATACAGAACAATGATGGCATCATATTGTAGTACCATAATATTTTAATAGACAACAAGAGAACACAAGATGTGTTTAATTATTAAAATTATGCATCACTTGTTCACAACACAGCACAACACAACACAACAGTATTAATCTTCTCACAAGCAACACCTTCTACAACAGGACAAAAACATGAGCTGCAGCATAATTCCAGCCAATTTTAAACTTAGCTCAGCTGTTTGGCAAAGAAAGAAGATCATGTGAGCTTGTGTGTAGGACTCATGGGTGTGGTGATGCCTTCAGTGGCTGCCAGTGATAATTCTAAGATCTGAACATATGTTCTGGTGCTTTCATATTCAAGAACCTACTTTCAAGGTCAAAAATCCGGCTTCTAAGAGTGACGTGTTCTCAGGCGGCGAGAAGTGAGTCAGCTTTTTTAGCTTTTTTATTGCAGACAAAACAAACTTTAACTTTAGACACAACTGTGATGTTTTCCCTCTTTCCTTTTTTTATTCATTTATAGATTTTTCGGTTTTCAGCAGTTTTCAACAATCGTGCGACGCCTGAGGCTCAGACTGAACTACAATTTCATAGAACTAGCATAACAATACTCCACTTGTTGAAAAGGAACAATAAAATCTAAGTTCTAACATTTTCTACACAGCTTGTGCAAAACTCACAGACGGTTATTAGTGTGCTGCTATGCAGTTGCTGGGGCAATATGGGTGGTTGCTAGGGTATTGCAAGAATTGAACATAACCATTGTCAAAGTTCAATAACTCTGAATGCTCATAAACAAATATATACAGAGCAGTAAAGACATTGCATCCTGCTTTCCAATTTCACTGAATTCATTTAAATCAACAGACATCAGCCCTTGTATAAACCTGTCGGATATAAACCAGTATCAGACAGGATACTGATGTATACAAGTTTGCCCTGGCCAATAGTTACTTTGAGCAAATTAAAACCAAACAGGTTCTTAATTGTATTAAGTAAATTTAATCAAATACATGAGCTAATTCACATTTGTCTAGATGAAGGAGAGAAGTTAGCAAGAATGACTTGAAGTGGGCTAAGGGACGACTTCATGTCAATCTTTTTATGTAATACTCTCTCTCTCTCTCTCTCTCTCTCTCTCTCTCCCCTTGTCAATGAAATGCATGTGCACTGAATACATCATCTGTCAGCTGTGATTTCATACACGCACAGGCATATCTATCAATGCCACAGCACGCTTCGGTAGGCCTGCAGTATCGTTAAATTTCACTTTTATTAAATTAGGTCGTCTAATTATAAGGGTTTAAATCAATCATTTAGTCAATAATAAAACCTAAAGTGGGTGATGCCTTTAACTGGCATGCCTTCATCAATAACCACAGGCAGAAATACTTTTTCATACCACACAGAGGTTTAAGAGCGCATGAATTATTGAAAATCAAGTTA
>JBAJNP010006201.1:0-26297 GCA_036877545.1 Yasuhikotakia modesta | reverse complement strand
CTCCTGCCATCCGGGAAACGGTACCGAAGCATTCGGGCCCACACCACCAGACTTTCTAACAGTTTCTATCCACAAGCCATCAGGCTCCTCAACAATAGGAACTAAATTGCACACATGGACATAGTGTGAAAATAATGCTTAATGCCGCTACCGTCAATGCCATATGTTTATATGTCATATGTGATTGTAATATGTTAAAATGCACATCCACTTCTCTGGTCAAATGTTTACAATGCACAGCCACTTTTAAATGCCATTTACCGTCTTTATAATTGCAATGTTTGTTTTGTTTACAAACTCAATATCTAAAATTCACAGCCACTTTAATATACTGTTTTTTTAATCTGCACTGTTTACATTATTACAACTGTTCGAACTGTTTTTGCACTTTAATATTTCTGCACCTTAGTCGTCGCTTTGCTGTTTTATGTTCCCGTCCTGTGGCGTGATGTTAAATGTTGTCGCACTTGTATTTGCCCTGTAGCCCTTGTCGTATTCTCGGTGCTACACAGAACAAAACATAGAGGCACAAGTCCTGGGGGAACGTTGTTTTGTCTCAATATGTATTGCATCAGCTGTATATGTTGAAATGACAATAAATCTCACTCTTGACTTGACTCTTGACTTGTTAGATACTGAATCAGACTGATGATTTGATTGGTTAAATGAATGAAATGGGGGAGAGAAGAGGCCAAAGCAGGGCAGTGGGCTGCTAAATGCCAAACTCACATGTCAGGCACAGGTGTGTCTTATTAGTGGTAATGAGCACAATGGCTGATATCCACAGCAAATCTGCAAAGCCCAGACAGCCACATTCACACTAGACTACAGCATTTCACCGTGGAGGTCACGGAGGGGGGCTATTTGTGAAAACATTTTTGGGGCCCTTGGGGGTTGTTTGTGAAAAGACAGATTGTTTGAGAAAAAGAAAATAATTTTCAGCTTCTTATATGGAACAGTGAGATGGTACACGCTCATTGCACAGATAATCCTGATCTCTTCCTCATTAAAATCATCTTCACCATCATCATCCTCATAACAGCTGGTCTTAAACACATATTTGTACCACCTGTATGGTATTTTTATTTATTTTCACAACAGAACAGCTATAACCATAATAATACCTCAAATCATGTGGCATGTTGAAAAGTGAGGTGATGTTCCTGTTTGACTACTAGACCTTTGATTTTTGGGCTTGCAGATGATTAAACAGGTGGACAAAATCCTAGACTTACGTTTAAGAGAGACACAACAGAGACCAGAACACTTAAGTTCTTTGGTCAGGAACTATGCAGAGCACCATAGCATTTATACAGCAATATACTGCTTCAGACCCCAGACAAGCATCAAGCCAGTTTTTCAGTTATAATCTGCCTAAGAACATTAATCTAAAGGCCATCCCCTTAAAAACATGTTCTTTTATCCCTGTCCTGCATTCAATTTAGCCAGTTTGACAATAAAAACATGCTCTATGAACCAGTCACAAATGCTCTTGCCTCCCCAGTGCATGTGAACGTGTCTGTTGAGATATTTATACTTTTCCTTACTCTGTTTTAATGGTTTTGCTTTTCTGCTGGGAAATAAAGAGACTTATAATTTGTGGACATTGCTGGTGTCATCATGGCTGGATGATTTGTTCTGCACTGTTAGACCATCTGCTAACCTTGTGAGGCGTGCTGTGTTTGTCCCATCACCCACCGATAAAGCTGGATTTTGTCCCAGTGTGTTACTGATGATGTGTTGACCCTACCCAAGCAAATGTCATAAAAGCTTTTAACATCACTTCAATTAGCAGCCAGATATCAGAAGATGAAGCACTTTTCTATGTGCCTTACTGCTCCTACACTCATCATGTGCACCATTGCAAATCCTGCTGACCTGCAGTGAAGAAAATGACACAGGAAGTTACAGACCCTAATTAAAACAGCCTCAATGATTGGTAATAATTTAAACAAAAGATTGCCATATTATAATTTACCCCCAGTTGTGTTTAGAGCTACATTATGACAACGTTGTAAAAACACAACATTGTAAAAACATTGCCCCCTGGCGATGAGAGGCAATAATGCGTGCACATAATTTGTCACAAAATCACGTGTGACTTTATTCAGAGTAATTCTAATAATACTACAACAAATACATTCATCCAATAATATCTTATTAATTTATATTATGGCATAAGACAAGAATATTTATAAAATTTGATAGCAGGTTGTAATATTTAAGAAAGAAACTGATGAATAAAAAAATCCCTATTAATAGGTATAATTTAAAGCCCAACCTTATTTAGTTCTGAATTCTCAAACTCTTCCACAATAGTCTCAGAAATAGTCTCAGAATAGTCTTAGAAAAATCCTGCTCCTCTAATTGGATAAGCCTGTAGCTTCAAATACTGTTCCAATGTTACATTACAGATCTGTATAAGACTAGCATGGTAAGAGATTCTGTTTTCAACTCTATTAATAGAAATAAACACATGCAGCTTCATAAAACAAGCTTAATATTATATTATATTGTTTATTATCAGTATCATTTATTATGAGTGAATGGCACATACCAGTCTGGTACATATTAAAGTAAAACCACTGTATATTTAAAAAACATCAACTTCCAAATAAGGGACTATTCCAAATAAGGGACACTGACTGTTAATTCATCTCTGTAAGCAGAACAGTGTTGGACTGATGGAAAAGGAAAAAATGAGAAACCACTATTGCGCTATTGCAAATCCCTCCCTGATCTGCGGCTGAATGTTCAACATTACCTGAGCTGAAATACAGGACAGACATCTGTGTGTGTTTGTGTGTGTATGTGTAAAACCAGAATGATTAAAAATTATAAAAATTATAACAGGCTTTCTGTGTGCCTGAGATATACACAACATATGGCAGATTGAACTGAAACATGGAGACATTTTATTCATTAGACAGACAGCATGAACAGATTCTGTAATTGGGAGAAGAAAAACGACTCTCCTCTCTGCTGTGAGGGAAAAGGTACATACAGTTTTTTGTGGATAAGCAAATGGGTTCATTTCGGAATAAAGCTAAAACGTAATCCATGTCCAACAATCCTTTAGTTCAGATGCTTATATCATGAAGTTTTTCTGCCATGTTGATAGTTGCTAGGATATTGTTCATTTTGTTTTTTAATGTGATAAATGTGAACAGATTAATGTTTTGTAAGTATATGAAACAGGTCTCTCCTTCCTTAACTCTACAGCATCTATTTTCCCTTAGTCAGTATGAAGGATAGATTCAAATTTGAACACAGCTCTTCTTAACAAGCCACTTGATTGCAGTTCATCCTTACTTAAAGGAGTTACAAACATTTACTAAAACCCTTAACTCTAAATGAACAGTTTTTCCCAAGTTGGAATGGTAATTATTATTCATGAAAACAAAACTCACAATAACATTCTAACCTTCAAAAACTCAAACATATTATGCAGTGTAAACACAGTATTCAGAATAAAGGCATTGTGGGATTGCAAAGTCTTTTATAGTACTTTCATGGCAGGTGCTTCTATATGGAGAGTCTAGGTGTTGCAAAATGGAAGTTCTATTACAGACACAATTATGAGACTTTAAAATAGAGACACATATTTCCAGAAGGCAGCAGGGCTCCAGACACCACTGTTAAGATCTGGTGAACAGAGAAATATCAAAGCTTTGAAGAAATCCACAGGGTACAAGAAATGTTCAGGTGGACACCAGCAGGAGAGATATGACTGCTGAGCGTAAGTGACTGCAATGGGAGGGAGGAAATTAAGATGGAATTAATGGTGTAATAATGTTGCAGTGTTGTCAAGTCAGGTGAGCTGTCCTCAGTGACCAGACGTGTTCAGACATTCAGTTGTGACATGACTTGGTCACCACCTTCCTTAGGGCTTGTAGAGGCAGAGAAGGCATGTGGCAATAGTTTCCCAAGGTACCGCTTTGTCTCATTTCATGAAGGAGGCACCATGTGGCACAGGGTGAGATCAGAGGGCGTAAGAAATTTTTGGTTTCCAGAGACAAAAAGCATTTACTAAATGCCTGATTTGCAATGTTGTAACCAATTAGAAAACACTTTAAACAATTCCTGCCCACAATTTGAATTTGAGTTTTATGCATTTTCCCTAATAGAATTATTTGGTCTCATTTAAAACATGTAGGCTTCATCTCCAAATCAGATCTAGAACATTCTTTTAAATAAAGGCGGATAAATATGACAGGATTTAAGCTGCTCGGGTGGGTGAGCATTTATTTATGCATGTTGTGTGTGATTTTACATGGCAGACATTCAAATTCAGAATTCTCCAAATTCATCTAAATGTTCCTTCCCCCATTCTCAGAAACAAAAGGGCAAACCTGAGCTTAATAGAAAAGCGGGAAGGCAGGGCTGTTAAAATAAAATATTCATACAAATCATTTAACACATACCTGAGACACAAGAAAATTATCTAGATTTAATTTAGCTTTGTCAGGAGGATTTAAGGCTTCCTTAGTTCCTTAGTTACTTAGTTTCTCCCCCAGCATAACAATACAAGAAATGGTGATCTATGGTACAATCATGTTTTCAAAAGAACAGTACTGAACAGTTATACAAGAACAGTTCTGGCTAGTGTCTAGTTAAGGGAACACAATGGTGCTCTCTCAAAGTGACAGCTGAATTTCAGAGATGTTCCTGTCTGCTCACACAAAGCTCTTTAGTTGTTTAGAGGTCCTTTAGACAAGTGACATCTCAGTCACACTTGTCTTACCTGTTATGTCTTCTCTGCTACTCTGTATTTATATTCTTACCTACTCTTACTGCAGTCAGAAGGCAGGGGTGTGTTTTAAATTATTCAGTGTTGCAGGAGTAACATGTTAAAAGATGTCCTGCTCTGATTTCTCGTCGGAGGAGTTTCTCATCATTTTCTCTTTTCTCTGACCTTTTCTTTACCGTAAGGGCAAAACCTCAGAGAATGACATCCTGACAACAAAATGGAAGAGCTTGAAAGCAAAACGCACATCGCGTGACCAGATTGTGGTTTGTATTTCCCTGCCGCATCACATTAAAACATAAATACTGCATGGGGCTGAGAACACATCTCTATCAGACRTTGTGCTGCTGTGTACATCAGTGACAAATGTAAAGAGCAATGTAAGAAGAAAATAAATGAAGTATGGCTTGATATAATTGCATGCAAGATATCATCAGCACTTTGGTAATAAAAATGACCAATCATTGCTGTCTGGAAAGAGAAAGAACCTGACAATCTAGCAAATGAAGAAACATATCTTTAATAACAGAACAGAATAATGATAACCTGAGGAAATAGCCAAGACTTGATGGTGTGATATTAACAGTTGTGTGGAGCGTTCTTTATTTTAGCTGCTTTCAAGCGACCTTCTGCCTTCCAACCTTTACCCTCTATTTTAGAGTTCAGATACAGGAAAACTGCTATTGAATCAAGACCTTTGCTCAGTTCACAGCTGTCCGCTGCCTTAAGAAGCAGTCCACACAGAATTCTAAGAAGAAACATTACACGTGATCGATAAATATGACATCCAAATACAACACAGTTAACTCTAATATACATTAAAGCTGCATTGATTGACCGGGTGATATAAACATTTGAACAGGTTTGTAAGACATATTAGTTATTTATATATGCACATTTCCAGCTGGTGGTAAAAGAAATTTTGGCATGCACGTTCTTCAGGCCAGGATTCTAAACCTGAATTTCGGGGCATACATTACATGCTTGACTGCCTCCCACATGCCCTCAAAAGCTTCACAATTTAGGACTGCAAAGGCCTTTAGATTATACTGACCAATTATGAAGGTGATCTAATTAAATCTCAAGGATGAGTTTGTGAAAATTTGTAAAAGATTTATGTGTACACATTGGAATGTTTTCTACACATACATGAAATGTATGCAGGGTGCTTTTTTAGGTGGTTTTTAAACCTTTGCAGATGTACATTTTCACAACCTCTATGTGTACAAAGTTTCATGAATTTTTAATAATGGTAAGGATCTTAAAAATGCAATTAATTTCATAGATTAAGAAACAATTTTAATTGGAGCAATTCCAGTGGGGTCTGGCTATAATCTTTGCATTATTTTTGGCTCGACCTTAACACTTGGTACTTGAACAGCACTGAATAAAGAATCTTTAAACACATCCTCCGCATTAGCCAGCTGACACATTAATGTAATTTTAATGTGTAAGTGATTGCTGTTTCAACAGATGTCTAAAGAACAGCAGTGGGATCCCTGGAAAATCCAACACATGAAACACATGCAGAGGCAGAGAAAACCTGCAGGGCTATTTAAAATTAGATTACTTTATTCAACAAGTGGCAGATTTAACTGATTCTTTAAAGCACTATAATGATTTTTCTTTAAACGTTTACAGCTGATAAAATGACAAAACAGGATAAACACTGTTGGAGGTAAGGTAGGTCACTAAATTGTAGGGGGGCATGCAATAAAGGTTCACTGGTGCTTATTGTATCTGGCTGAAAGTCTATAGCAGACCAGAACCAAATGGTAAAACCTTGTTAAATTTCATGCAATGTATTATGTAAGTCCTTCTGGTGCCTGTGTCAATGTTTGTAGAATTTGACAAAATGGCCCCAGATCAAATTCAGTCTAAACCACACAAAACTCACACAATGTGTAAACCCCTCCAATCCCATCCCTCCAAAAAAAAGTCAGTGCCCCCAAACTTTCTACATTTAATTGACAAAATGCTAATGCAATATCACATGAATCTGGATGAAGGACCAAAAGTAATAAAGCTGTAAATATATTCAGCCTTTGAACTACTTTTCATAAATTCATCACCGTGGGTGCAATGACTAAACATATCTGCTCATCTTCACAATGTGCCATTGATGTGCTTAGCCCTGTAATTGCTGCTTGCAGCTGTATTTTTCATTGCTCTTTTTGTCTTTAAACTTTACAAACGTAGACAGCTGTTCACAGAACCAAACAAATTTTAATTACTAATGAGATAATAAAACAGGCAGAGAAAATTAATAATAAAACACATAGTCATTGCTCTCTCGATTAATTGATTCATGCTAGATAAGAAGTCAAAAGATCATATGAGGATTGCTTTGTAATGTCTAACTCAAGAAATTAGGACACATTGTTTAATTTAATTAGCGAATCTTTAAAATGTTGTCCAAGTGCACTACAAGCTGGTATTGGATATGGGAAATCAGTGTGTTTTGATGACACACAAACACACACAAATCAATGCATGGTCAGGTGGGAGTTTTGTAAAGAATGAATGGAATAGGGTTCTCAAACTCGACAGTACTAGTGTCCAGAAAAGTAAAGAGTTAAAATAAATAAACAAATAAAAGTCAAAGCGCTATGCGTCACCATTGTACACCTACCTATGACTATTTGTGATTCAGCTATTCAAACCTCAATGGCAAACGATCAGTGCTCATAGGCCATACAGTGTCTTACCACCACCAATTTTTAATCTTATGGCAACATTATACATAACTTGTTCTATCATTATAAGAAAGTGATGTGTGGATGACTGGTAATAAAAGCTTTCTCTGTCTAAAGGGTTTTGAAATTAAATTCATTGTTTGTATGTGTGACAGTTTTTTAGCTGTTAAATGTGAAGTGTTAACAATGGACATTTTGGGTTTACTTTATAGGGGGATAAATTCAGGCAACAATGAAAATAAAAAGATAACACAGAAATTAAAGTCATGTTTTGTGCAATAGAAAAACTAATTTGAGAGTCATATAACATCACAACATTTAAAAAGTGACAATTTGCACCAACTGTACCCTGAAATTAGTGTGAAATTTTCTCGGCCTACAAACAGTTTCAGTTAAATTCTACCTTCACTACAGAGTTAGTGTATACCTGTGTATTTAATCGTAATCACTTACCAACAGGTTTTTTAAAAAAGCAGCCTGACACAGTTTAGTTTAACGGCCACAATTCACACAAAAATACATGAATGTCCGACAATGTAACTGGTAGAAGAAGAAAATAAATGTTTGTGCAAATTGGCTTTTGGTAAATAGTTGTGACAACTTGCCCCGGTTCTCTTCTTTTGCATTTATTAAGAACTGACACATATTTAAAGTAAGATTTACCGTTTATGAAAAGAAGACGGCCAGGACATCCGTGGGTTTTTAAGACCTGGTCGGTGCTTCTCCATGGTTTTGTTACAGCACAGGTACCTCTCGGTGTCGGAGTGATACCGCTGCTTGATTCGGATGTGGGTTCGGGGTTGCCTCCACAAATGCTTGGGCGGTTTAGCCAGACCTGCGCCCTCCCTGCTCAACGCCGAGCACTCCATCGCTACAAAAGGTGAACTTTGTTTCTTCTGTCCAGCGTTATGAGTGTTTAAGGATTGAAATTTGCTGTATGGTATAACTTCTCAATGTCCGGAGAGCTGTCCCCCAGCCACCGGTGCTGAAACGAGTACGCTTGTCTGATGCACTAAAGTTAAAATACTAGAGCGTCTTTAAATAATCAAAGCTGTTTTTATATTACAGAGTATGGAGTGATTTTAAGCAGAAATATCTAAATCGAATGAGCGACAGAAAGGTAAAACAACCAGCGTCGCGTAACGTGTAGCTTGGATCCGGCTGAAATGGAAGTGTGTGCTGTGAAGCGGATATAAAGAGCCAACGGAGCAACGTGATAAAGTGACGCCGGGTTTGCATTACATCAGAAGGTGCTTCACACCCCCTCCTTAAACAGTTCAAACCGAGCTAAATAAACATTAAAACAAACAGATCTGAGATTGGTGCGCGAGTGAAACAGGTGATACAATCACATAATAAGCAAAATAGCCTTAAGAAATACACTGTTGCTTTTGGGTAATATTTGTTTTTTCTACCATATGCTACAAATACGGCATGTACTTGCATGTACGGCATGTTAGTTGTTTTGTTCCTATTGCACTTAAATGACAGATTTTTTTTGTATTGTGTTATATGCCCATTGTGTAAAGAAGCACTTTTTTTAGCAATAATTTTAATTGCCCATAGAGATGCAACCAAATGGTAGTACTGACTATGTTCATCTAATAATACAACAGGACATGCTACTTTATCACATTCTGTATGTGCTAAATAAAGTGGGTGATCGCTTCTGTTTCTGTCATATGAACTCATAGACAGAGTCATTGTGCCCTTTAACCAGCTCAGTAAACACGGTATTGAAAGAGATGCACCTGGGAGCCCATCCTCTTCTCAAATCTCCATGACCTTTTCATTGTTTGCCTCTCTGGGTCAGTTTAGTTGTTTAACATTCATCCGACTCACTGGATTTTGAACCTTGTACCTTCCAGATGACGACTAACCCAAACACCCTCACTGTTTACCATGTTAGCTCATGCATCAAAACAAAGTGCATCAGTTATTGTACTGAGTCATATTTTGCTCAGTGTGTGAAACTGAGTGATATTTTGCGCATCAGTTATTGACAGTCATATTTTGCTTCACACTCTTTGCTGTGCACATGTGCAAAGAGTTTGACACTGGTGCGAGGCGATGCTGGATGTGTCAGAGGTCTAGTGAAGTGTCTGATATCTTATCTGATTTTGTGTACTTCTACTGATGTTGAATTTTAAGTCTACTTGGCAGAGAATGTTTAAATGCGGTACTCACTTTATTTCCTTTTGGGTGTCAACATTGGCCAGTGCTGATTTATATAGAGCCTCAAGGTGCTGTAACTTCTTGGCATCCAAGCAAGAGTGTCTGCGGGCCAAAGGTGGAAGTAAGAGTGGGAGTAAGACTGGCCCAGAGAACCTGCGGCGAATGGAGTAGCTGGGCTTGGGCAGAGGGTCCATTGTGTTGGTAGCGAGGGATAACCTTCTTCTCTGAGTGAAGAATTCAATAGTCAAGGATCAAGTAAGTAAAATGGTATTAGGTGAGGCAGGATTGATGATGTAAAATACAGAGAAAAACATATGATCTTTGTCATTTGCCTATTCAAAACGATTTAATATAGAATGTAACAGTGAACTATTTATTTACTGTACCTCTAAGGTCACCAAACTCAGAAATTTAAAACTTCAGAACCACAGCTCATCAGAACCACAGGTCTTTACAGCCACATCTTGATGATGCTTTTAATAATCCATGAGAACACTGCCTTAAAATTAAACAAAAAGCACTTGTTTTTATCTTAAAGTGAAGTCATAATTATAAATCTAGATGTAGAAAATATGATATACAACTAGAGTTGTATTTGGTTATGTACAAATTGTTGCTACAATGCTAATGTTTTATGGATGGTTGCCATTGAGTTGCTGTCCAGTTGCCAATATGCTTTGAGTGGTTAATGCATCTCTCTCTTTCTTGTTTCTAGGGTGTTGCTGGATAGTTGCTTACTGGTCAAAATAACCCTCAAAATAACCATTACAAACCTGTGATGAAGTTCTCATTTTTAGATCTGTCTCTGGTTTGACCATCTGTTCAAAATAATATCACAGTTTTATTGTGTGTGCGCCAAAAAACTAACTTCTACTAGCTTTGTTTTCCTTTTATAAACATAAGTAGTATACAGTATAGAGTACATAAGTAGTATACAGTATAGAGTACAGAGTACATAAGTAGTATACAGTATAGAATACACCTAATATAAAAAAAACACACATTGGCAAAAAAGGCATCATTCAAGTCTGTATCACAAATCTAGGATAAATTCTCTACTGAAATGTTATTCTTGGGTTAAGGGTTTGTTTAAATCTCTGATGAGTAATTACATGAGTAATAGTAATAACGAAACTTATTTTCGTTACTATATAATAAGCACTATATAATAAGCACTATATAATATGTTGAAGTCATGCATAACTAATTCTGGAAGCCACAACAGACCTTTTCAATGTGTGTTTGGTTCACTGTTTGTGGGGCATGAGACCAATTCAGGTGTGAAAAACACTTGATCATTCAGCTTACTTCAGACAAGTAAACAACACAACATCCCAGAGTCCCTCAGAGTGGACAGAAGGACTGTCCTGTTAAAAATATTATGGACTTATTGATCAGCAAGTTTAGCGTAAAGAGTACAAACAAACCATGATATTGATTTAATATTTAGATTTGGTGAATCTGTCAAACAGTTTGACAAACAGTAAGAAGCCACAGTGGTGACTAATATGAAGAGCAGGATTCTGTAGGGTGTCGACACACAGACTGTGGTGTTGGTGCACTAATTGCTTAATGTAAACTGTGAATCTCTGTAGCTACAATGACTCACACAGAAAACTACAGGAAAACTCTCAAACATTAGAACATGAGCATGTGATGATGCATTTGGCTCTTAGCTGACATTATCTCTATTAGCTGATACTATCTGTCATGGTCAAAGATGGAAGATAGTGATTATTCTTCCAGTATAAGTAAGGTTTAGAGTGAACGTTGATCGACTGTTACTATGAAAGGCTTATGTCAGCTGGTTGGCCTCCTGTAAAATATTTGCCACTACATGCAAATGACCAACTACTGTTGCCCATCTGCCCAAAAATATGCTACAAATTGAGATGCTTTTCTGCACATGTATAACAGTGACACATTTCAAACACATTTGCATGGTAAATCTGTGAAATTAATGCAAATGGGACAAACCAAGGTGAAATTTAATGACTCTGTCTTTTTAGCGTGTGTGATGTGTGTCTTGCCCTGAGGGTTCCAGTAGAATATTTCTTTATTAAATGCCAGTAGAAAAACTGCAGGATCTATCACGACAGTGTGAATCACACCACATAGGTAAACACCCAAAATGTGGCATTCAATCAGCAATAAGTAAGTAAATAATTAATGCATACTGAAGACATTCTTTATTTAAAGAATCTTTCTCTATAGAATAAATATTCTGTTAGTTACTTGTGTGCTATTATGTTTCCTGAAAACCAAAAGGAGAATTTTTAAAGAATCTAAATGAAGCTCTTTTCCATACAGAGACAGATGTACCAATCAAATCCGTCAAATTCCAAGTAACATCAGAACTGAAGTTTGAAGAACAGACAAGTTTGGTGCTTTGTGGAGCTTGACAGCTATGATGATTCCAAACTATTGTTGCTTGGAAAAAGTGGCAAGATTCTTAATGACTGAATTATTATTTTGAATGAAGACCTATTTTTATCTACCTATTTTTAAGTGAAACCTGTTGTTTCTCTTATTATTCCACATAGTTTGTTAAGCTTATCAGATGCAAAATAATGTGCTAATATTTATTATATTTATTATTATTATTTATTTATTTATTTATTTGTAACACAGCCAAAATAGTAGGAATGGAGAAGAAAATGTGGTTTCAGACTGTGCTGCATATTTTGAAAAATACCTACTATATTTACTCGAGACTCGACAGCTTGACAGGACTAACAGTTCTGGTGTTAACAGGCTAACCATATTTTGCATATAAGTAGCCGTTTTTTTCTGACACTACTAGCAGCTAAATTGACTTGCTTAAAACATCGAAAAATCCCAATGTCTTCACAATAAAAAATCAGATGCTGACAAAACCAGTAAACTAAAATTATTTAGTAAAATAATAGTTTCAAAAGAAATTGAAAAGTTGATTTCTGTTTAAATTTACTTTAATCCAAATGAAGTTGATTCCAGTTGTCAAGTTTTTGTGATGATGTAATATCATAATTTTAATAAAACAAAAATCAAATGAACAGGCACATTTTAGCAAAAACCTTGAAAAAAGTGAAAATGGTGCTATTTTCTTTAAACTTAACTCAGTAAATTTGTGGGTCATGTTTTTTCTTGTCTTAAGAATCATTATATTATAAGTGCAATAAGTCTATGGTGAATATTTTTAAATGGATGACGTTCTATGGGATTCTATGGATCATTAATTAACACTGATCATTTATGACTAATTGTTAGTAAATATCTTACTGAGTTTTAAATACTAAGTGCAAAAAAACAACCCTGTTCTTTAGTTCTTTTACAATTCTTAATTTTTTCAGATCTACTGATTCTCACCTCTGCGATTATTCAGTGACAGATCCTCTTTATTATCACCTTTATAAATAGTGTGATCTTTAAGTGTTAATTTAGAGTCTGTATGCATGTGTAATTCTTACAACCATATCTTTATAGGAAACGGAAAACAAGATATATTGTGATAAATTTGTATGTGTGGAGTAATTGTACACGATTCTGTCTAATGATTAAAAATTAAGCAAATTAACACAAATATCTCACTTTGAATAATTTGTATAGGCCTAGGCACAACTAGGGACAAATAGGACAAAACTATAAAAATATATTTAGTGCTAACTGCAATTGTGAAATGCATTTTTTTAAACTGTCAATATATCTTTACTAGCGTTTGCCTGTAATTTCTTTAACTTAAGTTTACATTTGGCAGATTCTTTTTATCCAAAGTGACTTATAAGGTATACATTCCTATCAGTAGATCAAACCCACAACCTTTGTGCTGCTAACGCAAGAATCTACCAGTTGAACTATCCCATGGGCATTTGTTTATAGGGTGGATTAGAGGCAGGAATATAGACTATTTTAAATGTAGAAAAAAAGTATAGAATGCTGTAAATCATAAACTGTGAATTTTGTTTAACTTTTACAATGTTCATGAATATTTCAAGAAATCTGTTGAGGAAAGCAATTCTCAACCGGTCACTGTCCCCTTTACTACAAATTACCCAGAAATGAAAAGTGACTGTTTACCATTACAAATATGATCTTCTGTCTTCTGTCAAACACAAAAGCAGGTGTTTAGTAGAGTTTCCAACCTGCTGTTTCCATAAAAATGTATTGAAAAAGTAAATGTATTTAGGCCTTCTTGATTTTGTGGTCTTAATATTAATGTTTTAATGGTAAGCGTGCTTAGTGTGACTTATTTTAAGAGCATGACATGCTGAATGTCATTGTAACGTTACAGTAAATGTTGATTGAGTTTTTATTTTTGATGACTATTTTGTTATTTTCTGACAGGGGAAGGGTGTGCTTTTTTAATTTGTGAGAAAGAGGAACACAGGGAAACAAGTGACAGAGAAAGGAAAGTATCTGATCCTGGACTGTTTAATTAATGATTTATATGATTGTGTTTATGAACTCAGTCAGTGTAAGTCAATGGTCTATTATAAGCTTTACATCTCCTTGGACTACCTGCAATTCAGCAACCTCTTAATTATTAAACGCCAATTATTTAACTGCATTCTCTCAAGCCTGTCTTATCATGTCTTGTATACGTGTTGTAATACGTGTTGTAAAACAGGTTTGTTCTTTGATGTGGAGTGACGCACATCTTCTGTGTGATAAAGGTGTTGGACACAAAGCTGAAGGAGACATTTATGTTAACAACAGGCCAAAAGTACAAATCAAACTGTTATTTTTTTGTTTCTTAAGAATTGAACATGATCTGAATCAGTCTAAATGGCAATTAATTTTAAATACAGCAGGCGCCTTCAGCACCAACACATGAGGAACATTAGGATGGCAAAATGCCTCAGGCAGGGAGACAGTGGCTGAAATATGGCAGATGAGAAACAACATCTGCTGTTTCACCACAGCTTCTGATCTAAGGAAGCTCTGAAAAACATACTAAGACAGGTCAGTTTACATTAGGTGAAAAGGTGAAAAGAGTAAAAAGTAAAATGTTTTTGTCAGTTATGGTTACCCTTAACTGAAATGTGACCTCTGCATTTAACACACACTGCAAGTTGTGGACAAACACAAGGGTTAGGTGCTTTGTTCAAGGATGCTTCAATTGCTACCTGCCAGCACTGGAATTGAAACAGCAACCCACTGATTATAAGCCCAACTACTTAACCATTAGACAACAACTGAGATTTAATTAAATCACTTTCATTAAATCTCTAGGTCTGAACTAAAGGGGCCATGACTGTAAAGTACCCTAGTCACCCTATGTTTAAAGTCACCCGGTGTTTAAAGGGGTCAGACTGTAAAGTAGGCACTGCAGAATATCTACAGTGCTGTAATCCATGATGGGGACTGCAGCTGTAACACTGAACTGAAGATGTCATCTTTATATGACCTTGGGAAATTGGAATATAGTAATGAACTACTTTAATTTTTCATTTCAGTTCATTTTTGGAGCTTGACAGCCTCAGTTTTCATTAAGGAAACAATTTTGCAATATTACTCTTTGTTCCACAGACTTGTAAGGAATTAAAGGTGAAAAATGAAAGAATTTAAATTGTTGGTTAAACTATTCCTTTAATAAAAACTATCCCTTTGCATATTGCATCATAACTCTAAACCACATGCTGCTTTTCTGATGGCAGCAAATTGTTTCTTAAAAGTGTTTGCCAAAGGCACATCATTAGTCTTGACATTGTGCTGTGCCAGAAAAGAAAGTGAAAAATTTTATTTACTCCTTTCTCTCTGACAACAGAAATCAGTCCACAAAACAAGTCTTTCGTTAATGTCAAAGCCATGAACTTCAATTTGCTATTTCCAGTCAGTGGCAAGTGATGTTGAGGGGTGTGGCTTCTCATTCCAGGAAGAATTTGATTGGACAACAATATATCAACAATATATTTATTTCCTAAATCAAATGTTTGAGTTTTGTTAAATGTAGGTGTACACTAAACATAACAATACACAATACTCAAGTGTTATAATATTACTTATAATACAAAATAATCATAACTAATTGCTAATCAAACAGAGCTGAATCTTTATTGCTGAGACAGTTATCTCTTTATAACCAGTTAATAAAGTAAAACACTGGTGAGCAAAAAGGCAATAAAATAGTTGTAAAGCTTGATTGATGATAAAGCCTTACATGATCCTGTCTGTGACGTTAAGACTTTGTAATCAAAAACTGCACGTGTACCTTGAGTGAACTCATGTCACTCAGTAATGCATGTTTATGCATGCAAATATCCAACCTGCATTTCTGTCCAATGTTGAAATCCAACCAAAACAACATCTGGTTTCAAACCATTACTCATACTGGCCATCTTTGTAAAACTTTGCCCAGCATCACCTCAGCAACCACTCCTAACAACCCCTTAGTAACCATCAACAACACCCTAAGCATTGTAACAAGGTCACATACACTTTTCAGTTCAGCGGCAACATTGTAGCAGTAAGTTTTTCAATGCAGACACAAATCACATTTTGTGCAGTAAATGTACAAACATAAAGGTTGAATGTAATAAATATTTCATCAAAAACTGACTACAGCAAAACAACATAACAGCAAAAAATACATACAAAAAAATACAAAAAATACCTCAAAATATTAACTAAAGCTGTTTAGGTAGGGTCCTCCTTTTTATTTAATTGCACAATGTTACTTATATGAGCTTTAAATTAATTAACATTGCCCTAATAGTATTTGAAGATGTCAGAGTAAGGCTAGTTAAGCAGTGTTTTTATTATGATATTTTTTGATCCTCCAGAATGATTAGTCACATGGCATTTACAGCTCACAGATTAGATCAAAAATTCTGATGGCAAAAGGAAAGTAATTTAGTTCTGCAGTTTCCTGTTCCAACAAATAAACTGTCATTGAGATGATTTGAAATGCAAACATCCTTGTTCATTAGATACACATTGGTCTTGGCTAATGTTTATGTATGTTTATACTCATATTTCCCTGCACTTTGTGCCTGTTTATCACATGAGCTCATTGCAGAACGAGGTCAGACAACTTAGTGTTGTTTTGATGTCATCACTTCTGAGTGAGCAATATAACTTGTACTGTGTCACTGCAGTATGGAGTGTAACATTATTTATTTAGATACATTTTAAAATGCAAAAACAATGTATGATCCTACTGTTTTCCAACGTTCGTTGGAACTGCTGTTTCACCTGCTTTAGTAGACAGTATACTCTGCAGTAAGTAATGAGTAGTTCCCCATTCTAAATATTAAGCCCTTGAAGTGAAATGGTAACAATGGTAAATGTTCACTTCAAAATACTTGTTTGACAACTACAGGTTTATGGGAATGAGATCAATGTTGGTACAGTTTGAACAATTAACAATTTAAACAATTTGAAGGAAACAGACATTATCAGTTCATAAGACATAACTTTCTGACATAACTTTCATCATATTTTTCTGTTAAACAAATTTTAACCAATTTTAACAGTTTTTTATTAATGCCCAACTTAAACATTTTTTTAATTAAGGGGCCAACACAAGTGATTCAAGAAGAGAGGAAAGCATGATTTTTATGTATATAGTATTGTAACCTGTCTTGATTTGACTGCATATAGTCAAACCGTCACTGAACCAGTTAAGGGTTATTAACCAGTTAAATATTACACCAAAACCCTCTACCTGGAAATGATGTTACATATACACTTAAAGGATCTGGAAATAAAATGTCCATAAACTCACCAGTAAAATGCATATATTTAGCAAAAAGTCATGTAAATCCGCGGGCAGCAGGAGGGAGTGTCTAAGCAGTTGTGACTGTTAGCTGAGCTCACATACTTTAGCTTTTATTTCAGGTGAAAGATTTTAGACTTCAAACCCTGAACGACAAGCTGAATTCATAGTAAATGACGCCTCTGCAGTCACATGGTAGGAAATGTCTTGATGTAAACAATAAGATAAGGTCAATCAGTGTGACATACTTAAACTAAAACTAATTTAAACAGATTTAAGCAAATATTAAGCAGGCAGTCTTCTGATACTCAACCAATACTTTACCTGTTTGTAGTTATAAGTTCCTTATAGTTAGTAGAATGTCTAAAGTGGACTATTTAAATAAAGTGTTACACCCATATTTGTGTATTTGTCATGACTCGCGCATGACGGTGTTGTGTTCTGTAGTGTCTCCCCCCTGTAGATGTCGTTGTTGTTTGTTTTGGTTTTGGTTCTGTCCTGTTGTTCTTTGTCTGAGTTGTTTCAGCTGCGCACAGCCCAAGTGTCTGATTATCGGCTGCATGCAGCCTGATTGTTTTGTGTTTTTAAGCAGCGCTGATCTTCGGATGCTGCTGATCTCTCTCCAGTTAGCCTGCCCCAGAGACTCTCAAGGCCCAGTCTGGGCAAGCCAGACTGAAAATTTTGGTGGTGCTCTGGGGAACTTCTGGGGCCGTTCCTTATGGGGGGGGCGTTCTTTATTATCCTGTCGTTCTTTGTCTGAGTTGTTTCAGCTGCGCGCAGCCCAAGTGTCTGATTATCGGCTACACGCAGCCTGATTGTTTTGTGTTTTTAAGCAGCACTGCGACATTTCATTTGGTGAGACTTCATTTGGTATGTTTTGTCTCATTGTCTTGATCAGCCTTGTCTTGTCTTGTCTTGTTTTGTCGTGGTTATTTGTCGTCCAGGTTATGTTAGTTTGTTTCTGGGAAGTTTCCCTGTGGTTTAGTTTTTGGTTTGGTTAAGTTTTATTTTTCTACTGAGCTTTTTGTTTTTATATCCTGTCCTGTTTGTTTTTGTCAAGTTTTTGTTTTATAATAAAATTTGAACTCTGCAAGATCCTCCCTCTTGTGTTTCGTTCTTGGGTTCTGCCCCTAATTTTCTGTGGCGTAGCATTCGATAGCCATGCCAGTGAGCCGGGTTTGAGACCCAAACCTCACTGTCTTTGCACCATAAGTGAAGTGAAAGTGACGTGTTTGTCAGTTACGGTTGCCCATAACCGAAGTGACCTCTGCATTTAACCCATCCATCGTGAGAAGTGAACACACACTGCAAGTCGTGAACACACACACCCGGAGCAGTGGGCAGCTATCCCTGCAGCGCCCAGGGAGCAATCGGGTGTTAGGTTCCTTGCTCAAGGGCACTTCAGTTGCCACCTGCGAGCGCTGGAATCGAACCAGCAACCTACTGATTACAAGCCCAACTCCTTAACCAGTAGACCACAACTACCCCCGTAAAGACAGGAAACATACATTTTCTTATATAATATATGTTCACAATGCTTTGGACTTAATTATAAGGTTTATGTATAAGAATATTTTGGTTTATGTATAAGAAATTCTGACCAAAATAAAATACTGTTAATTATTAAACATTTATTAAACATTTGTATAACATGAACATAAATGTAACATTTTCAAGTCTAAAATAACTTAAGTAATAACATATATAACATAAAAAAAAAACAGGAGGAGGCCTTCATTATTACCATTATCATAGCAACACGTCATTGAATCACTTGTGAACAATTTGATCGCCACCTGGAGGCTAAATGTCTCACTACAGTTGTAGCCACTTCCCAATATTGACAGTTTGACATTTCTTTTGAAAGAAAAAAACAGAGGAAGTTTTATAACCATGATTTGTTACAGTTTCAACTGTTATAAACTAAACTGGAAATAAACTTAATGTTAATGTTTAACTGAAATGTTAAATGGAAGGCGTGTGTAATATCTGTACGTCTAGCGGCACTAAATCTTTGTTTCAGCGAACCACGGGGGCGTACGGTGGCCGGAAAGTGCAAAACAACATTACAATGTGTGAAACACTTTTACAAAGCTCGAGTACCACACGCCGGAAGTGACGCGTGACAGTGTTGTGATTGTTGTGAGCGGGTTACTCGGTGTTGTGGTTGTGGAGTAAATGGCGTTAATAAAGTTTATGTTGACCGAACATGGAGAGCGGCAGAGGGATGTTTTTGCACTTTCTGATTACTTACAAATTATCAGTTGCCACCTGCGAGCGCTGGAATCGTACCAGCAACCTACTGATTACAAGCCCAACTCCTTAACCAGTAGACCACAACAATTCAGTTTCTTTAAAGATATAATTGTTGTATTAAACAATGTTATAAATATTTGCTAGGTTTACAAAATTTAGTTCAAAATGATCTGTATTATCAACATATTATGGTTCCCTGAAATTCAGTCCGAAACCAGTTTCCTTATTAGGTAAATACATACAATATTGTCTGTTATGGCATTGGGTGAGGAAGTCAGCTGTCTATAATTTTGTAAAGTTTGAAAGCGTTTTTAAAATGTATATATTTGCAATTCTAATCTATATTTGCACAGAAAAATACTTCACCTTTGATTGATGTTTCTTTTTATTTTGGAGGGTAGTGGGCAAATGGGGCATCTTCACTTATCTGACTCTGGTAAAGAGGAAGAGAATCATTAAGTGGCAGGTGAAATTTCATTAAATGTCTATATGATCTGATTATTGGTTAATATAATATACAAACATACATATATAATATGAATAATGTATAAAACTGTATGAAACTATGAGTCCCACCATTGGTACATCATCAAGCCTTTCAAACTGTGGTCCTCTGATTCGAATAGCTTTCACTATCAATGTTACAAGAAGGAAAGCCAATGTAATGAAGAAAATACATAGCACAGTGGTGAGTCCTGGGTTTCCTGCCACAATTTTCCCATATTTATCTAGCAGGGCTGCATAAGACAATGTGAGACAGAAATGTAACTATTTCAATGTATAAATCAGCAAGCATGCAGGTTACCTTCAGCAAATTATCCATTTACAAGAGAGTATGTCAAATGTCAAATTCTACTTTAAATTCTATGGATTTGAAGGTGTTTGAATATTTAATTCTATAATTCTGATGAATCCTGTACCTGGGTTGGATGTTGTGTTTTTTTGTCCTGTTGGGAATAAAATCAAGGATTCAGATGTTTTCAGTTCAGTGGCACTTTGGGGCTGCAGAGTAGATTGTGAAGCGATTTGATTTCTCTCTGTAACAGTCTTGTGTGTTGTTTGTTCAGTAGTGTGGCTGTGCAATTGTGATGCTGTCTGTGATTGAGAAGTATATTCAGAGCCTGCTGTGTAAGTGATTGATTTGGCTTTTGAATGGTCAGTGGCTGATCCAGTTGTTGATTTGTAAGGGGTTGACTGGGCTTCTGAATGGTCAGTGGTTGATCCAGCTGTTGATTGGTCAGTGGTTGATCCAGCTGTTGATTGGTCAGTGGTTGATCTCAGTGTGGTTGAGAAAACATCTTCAGAATTCAATAAATGACCTGTAGTTAAAATTGGTAGGGTTTAGAGGTTATTAGATTATTAGGTTATTTAGATTATTTTCATATTTCTGGAGATTTGCTTGAGTTCTTACTATTGTGTCATGTAAGCATTTACTTTGTCTGATGTTTCTTATGTGCTGGGGAGTTTTAAAACAGTATCCAACAGTATTTTTAAAACAGTACACAAAGAGTTGTAATATATGCTAACTTGTCTTTTGTTTATGATTCAGCACTCATTCTTAAATACATTTTGTTTAGAAATGTAATTTATATTTGTCTACAACAACTAATTTCAAGCATTTCAGAATAAACTTCTCTATTAAAAAAGTTAGCATTTTAAAAGTTAAAATGTCTTTAAAATACAATGTACAAGTAAAAACAATCCTGTCTGCTGTATTTATACCCTCACTATCACTTTATTTAACAGCTGTTCCAACAATAATTAAGTTTATTATTTTAAAACAAACAACAATATGAAATTTGTAAACATGTTCTCTTACCTTTAGGGACAGAAATGAGTAGAATATTTACTACATAGAAAATCATTGTAGTGATGATGTGTGACACAGAAAAAGCCAAATACAACAGGATTAAAAACCAGCTGAACTCTGAGGAATGACAGAGTATATCCTGAGCAGCAGGATGTGGACGTGTGGCAGAAGGTGTGGTTCTGCAGAAGGTATTTATTCTGCAGAATAAATAACTCAGTTGTTTCATTACTGTTTGCACTAGTATGGCACACTTTTTTAAAAAATAAATACACTTGCGAGAATGCGTAATTCAGATTACAGTTTTTCCTTTGTAGCTTTCGTGCAATTCTCAGAACAGAACTGCATTTCTCAACCACTTATTCAACAGTGTCTCACTTTCTGACAATGGAAGATGGAGGAAGAGTAAGATTGTGTGGTGGAAGTGTACAGAGGCACAACAGACATGGTCTACATGATGCCGTGTCATTTCCCATAGGCCTACTATGGTATGTGTATGTTTTGCCTCTGTAGTGCTGTATATGTAAATACTTTACTGTGTTTTCTGTATGTCAGTGCCAGTTCAACAGTAAAAATGTAAATGTGAATCCTGTCTACTACTCAACTGATTCACCACATACTGTAATGTGACACCTGGTGACCATAATCAGCAACACAGAGAAGTGACAGACATTCACAGACTGTAACGACTGGCCAGCAGAGGGAGCCCAAGCCCAGTGACTGTCTGTCTCCTCCCTCTGCCTCTTTGGTGACTTTCTGTTTGCTGGCTATATAACAGCATGCCAGCAAACAGGAAGGCGTGATGTGTTGTATTGCCTTTATCTGTGTATTGCCCTTTTCTTTTGTTTGCTTTCCTCGTAGTTGTTTTTTGTATTCTTTGTGGTTTCTTTGTTTTTCCTCGTGGTTTTGCTCTTCGTAGTTTTGCTCTTCGTGGGTTTTTGGACTGTCTCTGGTTTTTGATGTTTGCTGCCTGCCCTGACCTCTGCTTTGTGTTTTTGGATTATTGTTTTTTGATTGCCCCTTTGATTACCTGTCTGCTGTTGGATTATGCCTCATTTAAATWAAAGAAATAAAACCCAGCGTTTGGGTCCGCCTCCCATCTCTATGCAGAACAACCAATTCGTGACACAGACATTGTTATCAAAACCTTAGTCACAGTTTACATGTGAATGTATTTTGTGTACAATGATCTACTGACAGTATGACTAATAATTTTGCCTGTCAGGTTTATAGTCAATAACTAGAGCTTTATGTAACAGGCCTTAATGACTCAGACTAAAGCATGTGGTACAGTAACTGTTTATCTTACAGAAGAGTTTATGCAGAGAAGGAGATTTATTTTTTAGCACTTCTCTGTTTAAAGTGGAAGTGTGTAATTTTTTCTCCATTCAAAGTTTAATATGCCAATCAAGAATAATTATGCTATTATTACATTCATTCCCCCTGTGCCTATCAGATTTAAATGAGAAAATTTACCATGCCATTCCATATTTGTTATACAATGGCTCACAAAATGATATTTTATAGAAAGCTCATGTTGCTCTTATCCATACATTGAAACATCAATTAAAGTTCAATAAAGGTCTAAAACACCAAAAATTAGTCCATATCACAGCACAGGGGGTCAACTTCAAAAGAGTGTAATGCTAAATAAAAACACTCAACAGAATAAACAGAGGACCACTTGTAAATTAAAGGTTTATAAACAGCTGAACATTAAGTACGACTGCAAGTGGTCCTGTAGTCTCACATTCATACTTATAATTAAAACATAAAGCATTCATATTGGGCATGTTTTAACATGTGCTGGGGAAGAGGATATTGGGGGGGAGTGAACCTAAAATATTTAACCAGAAAATGAATCAAGCTGAACACATAAACGGATGATTTATTAAAGCTGCCTGGAAATGCAGTTACTCTGTCACAGTGGATGTCTGTGTGATCATCTGTGTAGCATCTCAGCAGGATTTGTATTGCTTAATGTTCTTTTGATTGTGTGTGTAAACATGCCTGTTGTATTGGCCGTCCATGTGGCATGTCTCCAGATTTCTCTGTATCTCCTGGTCTGCTTCGTGGGGGGTTGAATGCCTACGGTCATTTGACTGTCAAGAAACGATGTGCCTCATGAGAACTTTATCTTAGAGCTCAGGGTGAAACTCATAAATGTGTATCTAAACCAGACGCATACTTAAACACAAGCCCATCCCATTTAGTAAGCTGTCACAGTTTGTTATGTTGCGGTTATGTATCACTGGAGCAGGTCAACAACATTGACCAATGTCCATGTGATTTGTTTTTTCTTTACATAGAGATGTCTGTGGACGTCAAAGTGGCAGATAAACCTTGACCTTTACTTCCCCTCTGGAATGAGTGACTTTTTTTTACAAAATATAAAGCTAATGCTGGTAACTGTGCATTCTCATATACGGAATTTAACTTTACTCTTAAAAATAAAGACGCTAAAGGTGTTTTTTACAAAAACGCAATAGAAGAACTATTTTTGGTTCCCTAAAAAAGTTTGCATCAAAGTTTCCTAAAAACTATTTCTGTTTTACTTTTTAATTGTCTGTACAAATATCTTTGTGCAACAGAACATTCTGTGAATATCAAAGGTTCTTTATCGAGCTATACAGCCTGACAAAGAATCTTTTACATTTTTAAGTGTTTATGAAGCAGTACATGAACCTAAGTATCCAAATACAACAGCAGAACATATAAAGATAAAAATATTAAAATATAAAGACAGTATTTACAGAATTGTGCAAGGGGCAATGCAATGTGCTTAGGATAGATATAACTTAAGATATAACTTATTGTATACACAGTGGGAGTATCGCATTAATAGAAGCCTTGTGGGCAGATAGCTGTTGAGGGAGATGGCCTGGGGAAAAAGCTTTTACTGTGCCAAGATGTTCTGGTACTCAGTGCTCTGAAGTGCCTGCTAGAGGGCAACAGTTCAAAAAGGTTGCGGTAAAAAAAAAATGTTTTTTCCTGCCCTTTCCACACTTAAACTGAAAGTACAGGTTCTGGAGAGCAGATCTTATTAGTAGTCTCGACTGTCTGTTGCAGTCGTCTTATGTCTTATTTAATAGCTGAACCAAACTAGTCTTGTGTGCAAATTAATCACCAAACTAGATGAGGCTGATGACTCTGTCAGAGACATCCATCTAGTCAGAGACATGGTAATTAAAATGTTTAAATTGCTGGAGTATATTAAGTGCTTGATGTTTATATATACAAAATTAAAGTCTAAAATACAACATTGTGCTGTAGAGAACATTCTACAGTATGGTAAACTCATTTACAGTAAACACACTGATGAAAATGTGCTTGAAAATGTAAATCAATTACTGTCAACACTTTTACAGTAGAAGTAATTTTACTTTATGAGACGAGTCAAATAAATAAATTCTTTCAATTTTCTTTGTATTTTAGCACACATTTATAGTTTCAGTTTAGTTTTCACACTGTCAGATGTTTTTTATTTTAGTTACTGATTCTATTAATGACTAGACTAGATTAGTTAACAACATTTCTTTCCTGTTAATAATAGTTTCCTGTTAACAATAATAACCTTGACTTGCCAATTATCAAAATTGTTTTTCTCCATAAGGCTTGACAGGAATAGGTTGGATAATGTCCAACTAACAATGAGGCTCAAAAATCACTCTGGAAAACCCCACCTTGCCTGGAAAGTCTTTTGAACTTTCATTCTTTTTCCACAAAACAATAACCTTGTCTCCATGAAGGAACCTGCTGTTTGCTCCCCTGCTCTCATGCATGCACTGATTGGGGGAAACATCATCAGATGCGGCGGCCACTGGAGAGCCCCACCTGGAAACTGACGCTGCCACAGAATAATTGTGATGTTTTCCATGACTGAACATTAGTGCATTAAATTCCAACACCAATGTGTTTTCATTAGCTTGATATTCCTTTGGGTTTAAATAGAAAACCCCCAAAATGACATAAATAACTAATGAAAAACACCACGTGGATATATTAGAACATACCTATTTAAGGTTGTTTAGGTTGCACTGACGTACAAGGCTGTACATCATAGTTCAAGAAATATAAATACAAATGCATTTTAAGCAGTCTGACTTTCTAATCTATAAGATGACTTTAAGCTATGAAGGAGGGTCCTAAGACATTTTTCCATGTTCACAGAAAAGCAGTTTTAACTTTACACATGGGTAGATTTTGTTTAAATGTTTGTTGCAGTTGTACAATTTTGGTGGGCACAAAGTGTCTTATTAATTTAGACCCATTACACTTGTGTAAAATAATTCCACATATATTAATATTATAAATATTATGAATAAGTATTCCACACAGTTATTGGCTCTAGAAAGTGCTCAGAGCAAACAAATAGCAAACTCAGGGAACAAAATAGCAGCACATTCTGTCAAACTTGGATGAGAGCTAGAGACAGTTTTCTATCTCCATGCTTGTAACACACACCCACACTCAATATCGATCAGATGTTGCATGTACATACAAGACACTTTGTACAGCTAAACATGAAGCAGAACTGTGTTTACATCCCGTCCGAAACTCCTGTGTTCTAATCAGGGATCAAGGCAGCTGATTAGCTGTTAGAGATATTCTCTGATAATTCTCTGATTGGCCATGACCAGCAGTTTGTTGTTTAATTGGTTGAACAACAAAGAGCTCTGCTTATGGTCTGCTCTGTTTGCCCAACACTGCTGGGAACTCAGGAGAATTCCGAAATGGTGATCCACCTACACTTTCCGTGGCACCTCCCACACCACATGATTTTAATGAAACACTTTACTGGATTTTGTTCTTGACTCACAAAATGACTGTGATTGCTGTGTAGACTATGTTGTCAGTGTATCAGTCTGAACCAGTTGAGGTTTCTCTGCGGAGGTGGCATCTGTGTGTCTTTGTTGCATT
>JBAJNP010006200.1:0-26302 GCA_036877545.1 Yasuhikotakia modesta | reverse complement strand
GTGTAAATAAAACTGTATGCTGGGAATGAACTATAACTGGGCAGTGCGTGTAAATAAAACTGTATGCTGGGAACACCTGAATCTTTATGAATTTGCACATGTGAAACGTCTTACTCTGGCACATGATCTTAATCACTGTCATACGGCTACATGCTCACTAGATTATATTCACATTTAAAATGTCTGAGGAACACAATTTTACTGCTTCAGTTTGTAATGTCATTTACAGGATGAAGATGATGAAAGATCACTGGATCAGTCTTCACTCCAAACCGGAGTCACTGCAGATTCCTGAAATTCCACAGTTGCAACACAACTATTTTAAAGGAATGCTGCGTCTATTGCTGGAAAACCACGACAGAACTCTGAATTTGTTTGTCTCTGGTTGTCAGAGCTGTGATCAGACAAACTGCAGCTGTGCCCATCAGTTTCCTCACAGCTGAGCCCCTCTGTGTCAGCTGCTCCCAGTTACTGGCAGGCTTCTCTCAGGACCTGCGTTTGGAATGGGTGGTAATGCGTTAAGAGTGCTGAAGATTCTGGAAGATCCTTGAGGAGTTCTGAGGAATTGCATGTTGCATTAGCATGTGATTGTTGACTGTCAGTCTCTTCTGCAGAGTTCTGATGATGGCAGTTAATGATCTTCAGCACTTACAGTGAGAACATTTAAACTGCAGCATCAGTTCTTGGCTGTTCTTTATATTGTGTTCAGGAAAAATCAATAACACTTTTATCACGGACCCAGCGAACAAATTTTGACTAAAAGAACACTGTAATGTTTAAATTAGTAACAAAAATGTTAAAAATGTTATTGAAAGTTTTGCAGGTGTTGTATTAACATTATATAACCTGATTCCGTTTATTATAAATAGGATCTCAGTTCAGATCAGTTTTTACTTTTGGAAATATTAACAATTTAAGGCACCTGCTGCCCAACATCCTGTTTAGCTTGTATAAAGTGAGATTTTTGGTGTCCAGTCCTGCAGGGAGAGTTTCCTAAATCCCATGAACACTTTACAAAGTCTCAAGATTCAGTTTCATTAAACTGACAGAGGCTGTTTCAGTTTCATCTGTGATTATCACCAGAACACCAAAGCCGCTTCATTTGTTCATGTGTCTGTGGTCCACAGCAGTAAGCCGGACAGCTGATGTCTTTCTGCAGCCCATCTGTGAACTGACCTGTGGGAAAATACAGTAACCTTATCTTTCTGCTTTACCACAGACACAGAGAGAAAGCAGTATGGATCCATTGACCTGTTGTTGGCTCTGGTCATTATGTCTCCAGCTAACAATAAACATTCTCAGAATGTTAACATAATAACATTCAAGTTTTTTCCAAGTTTCTAAAAATTTAAGTTGTTAGTGAAACGTTAGGGAAAATGGTTAGCTAGATCTGTGATGTGTGTGTGTGTGTGTGTGTGTGTGTGCGCAGTGTGACAGCTGACAATGTCAGGAACTGTATGGCACAGAGTGTGTGGGCATTCTGAAAATAACAATACGAGTTTGAGTTTGAAACCACACCCATTTTCCCCCAATCCCTCCCTTTCCCAAACAACCGACACATGGCGTGAGAGAGAGACACTGTTCTCACTAATGCTGATCTGTGGGTATCAGATATGGGTCTGATCTCTCTGTGCATCCTGCTTTCTCTTCTGCTTTCAGGTAAGACTTGTGTTTTTGTTTTTATGTGTATGGTTAATGCTCTGGTCAGGGTTTCAGTGGGTCATGTGACTGCCTCGTGTCTGATCCACGGTCTGATGTTGAATGATGAGAAGACTTTACCTGTGTCTGTTGGTTCTGTGGTTTTGAGCACAGTAAATGTGTTAACCAGACTTTTGAGTGTTCGACAGAATCTTCTATATTCATCCTATAGATTCACTCTGAAAGGTTTTTAAAGGTTCCATACAGCCTAAATAGTTTCTTCTATGACCTTGTTAGTCAATCTACATGTTGCTAGTAGTTGGTTTTTCACACAAGCAGATTCCCCAAAACAAACACGTTTAACAAAAGTAAATAAACTGTGATACACAAACATTCAGTTACTGTCACAATTTATGATCACTTTCTACTTAACTTTGTTGAGGAATTGGCCCTTGTCTGGTGTTACAGTGCTAGAGAGTGAAGTATTAGTGTTGTAATATTAACATCCTGAGACCTCTGTTGTGCTCTCTGTGTGTTTCAGCTGTGCAGTGTAATCTGGAAGGTTCTCTACACAGAGATCTGATGATGGGTTACAATAAAAACATACGGCCTGTGGAACACAATGGTGACATCACAAACGTTAAAATCAAAATGACCCTCACCAACCTCATCTCTCTGGTAACACTTCTGGTGTTTGTGATATTTATGTGATATGATGGGATTTGTGATATAAGTTATTGTGTGCTTTATTATCCAACATCCTTTCTTCATTCTTATTTTTTACATTTCAGAATGAGAAAGAAGAGACACTCACCACCTGTGTTTGGATTGAGATGGTAAAACAAAGTGTGTGTGTGTGTTTTTGTATGTGTGTGTGTGTGTGTGAGTGTGTTTGTGTGTGTGTCTCTCTCTCTACAGACGTGGTGTGATTACAGACTCAGCTCTCTCTCTCTCTCTCTCTCTCTCTCTCTCTCTACAGACGTGGCGTGATTACAGACTCAGCTGGGCTAACAGGACAGGGTTTGAGGTTTATGAGAATATCACCCGCATGCGTCTTCCCTCACAAGCCATCTGGCTGCCAGACATCGGTCTGGAGAACAAGTAAGTGACTGAAACAATGAAGATTCATTTACACATATTATAACACTACACTCTTCTAAATAAAGGTTCTATGCATGTCTGTGTGTGCAGTGTGGACGGACATTTTGAGGTGGCTCTGTACACGAATGCTCTGATAGACCCTGATGGCAGTGTGCTCTGGCTGCCCCCGGCCATCTACAGAAGTTCCTGTGGCATTAAAGTCAATTATTTCCCCTTTGACTGGCAGAACTGCAGCATGGTGTTCAGGTACCACTGATCCACACTCTGGTTCTGATTGTGTGAGCAACTGGATTAGAACTGTTGTGAAATTTGAGGTAGTTGTGTAGAATCTCACTCTGGTTGTGTGTCAGGTCCCAGACGTACAATTCAAATGAAATTTCACTGATGCTGGCAGAGGAGGACAGAACCACCATGGAATGGATCGAAATCGACCCGGAAGCTTTTACTGGTACCGAGCCTATCATAGACTCAAGCTGTAGATGACTCTTAAAGTGTTACAGTGTTAGCGCTAGAAATTAGTAAAAACAATACATCAACCAAAACAGAGCTGTAAAATTATTGTAGATTAAAGCTACAATCTTTATATTAAATGAAACCCTGTTGAGATCTCTTCTGAAACTCATATGGAGACAGAAATAATTTGTAAGATTTCTGGCTATTTCTCTCAAGAGAAATATCTGAGACACAGGAGTAACTGTTTCCGTTTGCTCTCCACTTAATGTCATTGTTGTTGATGGGAAATAACTGAGATTTTTGATTGGTCAGAAAATGGGGAGTGGATTATTAAGCACCGCCCTGCTAAGAAGGTTGTGAATAAGCAGTACAGCGCAGAAGAGCTGGAGTACCAGGAGATCATCTTCTTCCTCATCATCCAGAGGAAGCCTCTCTTCTACATCATCAACATCATCGTGCCGTGTGTCCTCCTCTCCTCTCTGGGGCTGCTCGTCTACTTCCTGCCGGCCAAAGGTCAGACTGTATGTAAATTGTTAATGTACTTTCAATCTGGACTGAGTGAATGTGAACCTGCTTTATTTAGACTTCACTTTATGTTGTTACATGACAAATGAAAAGACAATAAAAACAGCTTATAAAGGATGTAAATGATTCTGCACTGAATAGCTGGAGGACAGAAATGCACGATGGCGATGTTAATTCTGCTGGGTCAGACTGTCTTTCTGTTCCTTATCGCCAAGAAAGTGCCGGAAACTTCACAGGCGGTGCCTCTCATCGGAAAGTGAGTCTGTTTCATCACACCCATCAATTACTGTAAACGTATTTCATTTACAGCCCCTGTTATCTGTTGCTACAGTATCTGTGTCTGTTGCTACAGTATCTGTGTGTTGTGTTGGCAGGTATCTGATGTTTGTGATGTCAGTCACCACTATAACGGTGATGAACTGTGTGGTGGTGTTGAATGTCTCTCTGAGGACACCAAACACTCACCCCATGAGCAACACCGTCAGAAAGGTACCACACCCCGGTGACAGTGAACCTTCTCAAAACGCTGACTTAAGTTACTAAAAAAACATTGTGGCAGTAATGTTAGTAGAACAGTTTATGTTATAAATAACCCATATCAAAAATATTCAACATATTCCGTTGCAGTATTAAAAATATACAGAACATTTGAATAATTTGTTTCTATTGGGTTCATACAACCAAAACAAGTTAGCATGTTATTGGCTGTCCAGGTCTTGCTGAACATTGTTCCTCGTGTGCTGAGGATGACGATGCAGCGCTGGACGCCGGAGGGCAGTGAGCAGAAGGAGGGAGATTTTAAGATGTTTGCTCTGGGGAACGGGACGCCGCTGCACCGCAGGAGACGCAGCTCACTGGGACTGATAGCGAAGGCGGACGAGTACATGTTCAGAACCGCGCGATCTGAGCTGATGTTCAGCCGGCTTAAGGAGAGGAAAGGGTTGCTGAAGAACACATTAGAGAAAATACGTGAGTAAACAATCAGCACCCCTAAACACACACATATATACTGTACATATATTTACTGTACATATGTATACTGTACACATATACTGTACATACACACACATATATAAATGATTGTCAGCATGAAATGAGTTGTTTGATGTCCTCAGAAAACAGTCTGGCAGGAGATACAGCGCAGGAACTGGAGGTCAGTCTGGCTATGGCATCACCTGAGGTGCAGCAGTGTGTGGCTTCCTGCAAACACATCGCAGAAAGTGCCAAACATCAAAATCACTTTCAAAGTGTGAGTTACTGTCAGTTGTGTCCCACTGAGAATGTTTGCACTGGGATTTAACTTTATAATCCCAGGAAAGCTCTTGTTGATGTGTGGATTGTGGAAATCTTTTCTTTTCACCCTGCAGGAAAATGAGGAGTGGTTTCTGGTCGCCAGGGTGATCGACAGGGTGTGTTTCATCGTCATGGCGTTGCTGTTTATACTGGGCACCATCGGAATCTTCTTAATGGGACATTTTAATCAGGCACCATCTCAGCCTTTCCCTGGAGACCCCAAGAAATACCTGCCTGAAATCTCCTTTGGAGACGTCTCAGGCTGAGCTCCACTAGAAGCAGCAGAGGAGCTTGTTAAAGAGACTTCAGTCATAAACAACAATCAGGTTTTGCTGCAGGTTTCACATCTCTTGTGAAGGAACTTTCAGCACTCTGGTTCAGTTGTGTTGCACTGAGAGATTTTGCAGAGATCTGAAGGCATTTGAGAGACGAGATGTGTCTCAGAGATGATGTGTCTCAGAGATGATGTGTCTCAGAGATTGTGTCTCAGAGATGTGTCTTCTAATGCCTTACATGTGTTCTTTAAAATTGTTAAGTCAAATCATTTGTTGTTTGCTCATTATTATTGTCTGCATATGTTTTTTTAGTAATTCAGTTGTGTGTATCGATTTAACAGTTGTTATGAAACTAAATGAATGTATGAAAATAACTGAATGTATGAAAATAAACAAATAGAACATTTGCAGTAACGGATGTGTGGAATCTGTGGGGGTGCTTTAGATGATATCTGACCCCCTCAGTCCTGAGAAGGATCCTAATTACACGGCTGACTGGCTTTTCTGTCTCACAAAGAGCAGATCCGGGACTGAAAGAGAGGGGTGGTTCTGTGGGGTGGGGGTGTTCAGTCAAGGGGGACATAAGAACCACCAACACACAGTATTTGATGGAAACCCTCATTCATTCACCACTGCAGCTTCAGGACTGGAACACTGAGAAAATGGTGAGAAATGTTTTCTGACCTGACCTGATGTGTGTGTGTGAGTGTTAGAAGTTGTTAGTGGTATTTAGTAGTTTACAGTTATCCAATCAGAAACACGTCAGAATGTGTCGCCTTCAATATGTGACATCTGATTAAAATTTGCTTTGCATGTTTTTTCACTCTCTCTCTCTCCCGATCAGGCCTTCCCCTCTGTGACCACTCAGCCTCTTCCCTTTGGTCTGGAGAGAGAGAAGCACATTGATTTGTTCTTCAGATCTTTGCACAGGCAGGTGAGACCCTCTGATGTGCTCCAGCCTGCAGATGCAGTGAAGACAGAGACAGACAGTCAGGACAGAAGACTGGCTAAACTAGCTGCTCTGAGAACAGTGACACGACTCCACATCTCTGCCAGACCAGAGCTGCAAGGTGAGGCTGGAAATGAAGACTGTAGTCTCAGGGTACTGAAATATTTCAGCAGACAACAGCATCATTTTCTTTTGCATCACATTATTTTTGTCAACTTGTGAGAACAATATAAGAAGTAAAATATTTAAATAAAATGTTTGCTGTTTGCGTTGAAAATAAGTCAATAACCTTCAGTTTACAGACACCATGAATGTGATTCAACAAACCAACAAATAAAACAAACATTACTCACAACAGCTTATCGCTTACTGTTCCCCGTTCACAGTAGAGACGTTTGGAACCCTGATGTATGAAGATGAATGTATTTGTTAAAAACTATTTTTAATGGATTGCAGCTCTGTTATCACACACATCTACAGAGAAATGACCCATGTTATCACTCTATCATTAAAGGCATGTTTGTGTATAAACTCACACTAAACCTCTGTTGTTGTCTCTCAGGTCCACAGTGTGTAGCCCGCAGAACATACAGCGTCTCCACGGACACCAGAGATCAGCTCTTTGTGGCTGTAGAGGGTAAATAATCCAGTCAGTTAACATTGTGAATCACTCTGTAAAAAAACACAACAGTGATGTTTGTCTCTCCAGCGCATTCTGATTTACAGCAGGAAACTCTTTGTGTGTTAGAGAGCTCGTGTGTGTGTGTGCAGTTCTGCGGTCCGGCTCGCTCCAGCTCACTGCAGGGCTTTGACAGAGATTCTGAGAGCATCTTTCTGTTTGAGAGGCCCCTGAGAGCAGAGGTGTGCTGGCTGGGATGTTGTCTGATGGAAATGAGAGCTTTCACACCCGAGAGAGAACTTATCGGCACAGTTTATCAAAGGTTACCAGCAGAACATACACTGAACTGCTTTTGATTGAAAGGTCTGACAATACCTTTGAGAAAGATAAGAAACACTCATTCAGAGAGAAAGTGGCGTTTTTAAAAAGTTGTGGAGATGTTTGTGCTTAAATATTTTCGAAACTGTGATTATTGTGCTCCAGAACACAGATGTGTTTTAAACTGTTAAAGTCAGAAGATTTGTGTTGAGCAGGTGGAGTATGTTCACACCTTACTTTGAGGTTTGTGACTCTGAAGGTGTCTCCACCGTGAGAATTCAGGGTTCCTGTTGTAACACCCGCTGTCTGTCTGATCAAGAGCTCCAGGTCAGAATCTCTCCAGATCCTGGTTAAGTGTCTGACGTTTACATGCATCACAATGACGGTTTCTCATTCCTTCTCACTGATGTAAGGTGGTGTCCAGCATTGGTGAGACTGTTGGAAAGATCTGGAAAAAATGGCCTGGATATAGAGAAGAGCGCAACATGGACCATGAGTATTTCGGACTGGATGGTAAGTTAACATTCATATCGTGCTACACATTTTAAACGTGAGAATCTACAGTAAAGAAACATCCCAGCTAAGTAACGTTATCAGAACATTGACTGGTCATTAATCGAACATTACTGTAACATTTATAAATGTTACAGAAATGAACTGTTTGAAAGAGCAAGCAATACTGTTAACACAGCGTCTATAAATAATTTTTTTAAATGTTCCTCGTTATTTAATGGAAATGTTAAAGGAACGTTGAAGAATCTGTGCAGTTTAAATGAGTTTTAAACAGCTGAAGCTGAAATCTGTTTCTCTCAGTACCTCAAGACATGAGTTTGAACCTCAAAGTGCTGTTGCTAGCAGCTGCCTTCCTCCTGGTAAGATACCAACAACACACAGACTCTCATGTGACTAAAGACAAACTTTAACTCTTTTGTCTCTATTTACAGAACCACATGTTTTTTGAGATGAGTTAAGACAGATTAACTGAGGCTGTGCAGCATCAGTCACACCTGTGTGTCCAGCGTTACTGAACTAGCGTGACAAATGAAGAGAATGCATCATGTTTCTATGGCAACTGAAGGGATGACGCTTCACTGAGCAACACCTGTGGACTTCTGCTCCAAATGACGTACAACACGAGTCAGTTCATTCACTGAACACGTGTAAATACACAAACATATGTTCATAGTTCAGAGATGTTTATTCTGATGTACTGTAGACTATAACAGTAAAAATATTAAACATTTGTGATGGTTATAGAGCAGCGATTTAACTGGACGTATTCTCAGGTTTGAATTGTACGTCTTAAGCTGAGGTTTATTTAGGACGTGCTAAAAACTGTATGTTGACATATTACAGTATTATTAAAACTGGATGAGGCAAAAGTGATTCAAATGGACAGAAATGTAAAGGGCCTAAATTCTACATTTCCTCTTGTAATTCATACCATTTTATCAATAAATATTTTTTTTCCACAAATGTAAAGTCTGTTTTATTTTAAATGCAATAAAACAGTCAAACCACAGCTGAATATTAGCAGCAGATTCATACTCAACATTTATTGCTGTCATCAATCATAATTACAAACCAGCATTTTTATTGTCCTGTATGTACTTTAAATACTCTGTCCAGCACTGAATTTCAGGCAGTATAAAGTAGGTGTTAATACTAAAGTCTCCTAAACTCCATTATCACCCCAGCAAAAATCATGTGGGTGCGTTCAGCTCATTCTGAGGCCCGGGTTCGAATGCTTCTGTTGAGAACACTAGAGCTGATGTCACACTCTTCTGTGACTCCACCGGAGGACAGGCAGGATGTTAGACATTGTTGGGTGTTTTTCTGAAGGCCAGGCACAGTGAATCAGTCAGCATGATACCTTTGGGTTTGCACTCTATCAACAAGAAATAAAGTTTACATTATACGTCTTTCCAAATATGTTTACAAATATAATTCTCTTTTTACAACAGCTCTAAGTTAAAACGACTCTTAACACTGTAGCTAAAATACTGCACTACGGTAAAATATTCCCAATAAACTTCTGTCTCTCACTCAGTCCGTCTCTGTCAGACACTGTTACTTGAATGCTAATACAGATTACAAATGCTATGTTGATGGACATCTGTGGCAGCTTCCAGCCGTAAGTTCACAATGGCTGAGCTCTGCTCCCTCTGGCTCAGGCTGAGAAGAAACAATGTTTTGCAGATGGATGATCTGGTTTCTTCTGTAAGAGCCTTCAGGTGACGTTCAGGTGACGTTCAGATGACTTCAGATGACTTCAGAAGCTTTCAGTGGTCAAATGTCTCATGCCGACTCTCTTCACAACATCCCTTTTCAAAACAGAAAATCCATTGTCAGCTTTCAACACGGACACAATCTTCCTGTGAGGAATATTAACAAAAACCTAGACATGGTTAAAAAGACTTACAGTCTTATATATGAAACATTCATTATATATTTGTATCTTCAGTTGAAGAAATGAATGTATTTTAAGTAACAACCTGCAATTCTGTGTTTAAAACAGACTGAGAAGCAAAAAAAGTTACAAACTGAAGCTTTATGACAAAAGCAGTATGTGTTACTTTAGCTGTATCATATAAATATACAAATCTTAGAAAGTTTAAAAGTGTTACACACATTTAGGAAGAAACATTAGCGACCTCCGCTTGCATTCACCAGACCGTGAAAATCTTCCCATGCCCTGAAAACACACACACAGTATCATTATGCTGTAAACATCTATCTCTGACATCATTCATGTAATACTGTTACTATTTTATTGTCAGTATAATAAATGTGTGTGTGTTTAACTGGTGACTCACTTGATGCTGTCAGTGTGAGTTTTGTACTCCATGATGGTATTAGGAGGCAGATTGAGAACTCGGCGTAAGGTGTCTCGAATGCGCGCTGTGGTGGGCTGATCACTGGCCGTCTTATTCCAGATAGAAATAATGTCCTCCTTCAACACAATCATACAGCACATCAGAACCCAACATCGCATCAGAACCCCACAGCACATCAGAACCCCACATCAGTGGTTAGATGATGGTTCAGCAGTATGAGGACGTGATGGTTCTGCTGTTCTCTGAGATAAGAGTGTGTGAGGAAGATGAAGACGAGGAGGTTCTGCAGTACCTGGAAGCGCACAGACACGACGGCTCCACAGATCTCCTCCCCCACCATGAACTGTTCTCCAAGCATGGCCAGGATCAGATTCTCCCAGCAGCGAGATGCCAAGCCTTTACGTAGCCGAATGATCCACTTTCCTCCACTCTTATTAGCATCGTCCTACAGACAGACAGATGAAAACAGGGCTGCACTGTATTTATATATCATATATTACATTCCCTAAACACACAGTTCATTAAAACTGTCCTGAGATGCAGAGAAAACCGATTCAGCCGTCACACTCACCTCCCACATGGGCTTGATTCCTTCTTTAAACAAGTGGAAGTCACTGTGACCAGTCAGATCGCCCGGTCTGATCATGTGACTGTAAAAACGCCAGAACTGCTCTACCTGCAATGGTCAGTAAGCTGTCAATCACATGCTGCACAGCAATGTGTGTGTGTGTGTGTGTGTATGTGCTCACAGAAGCAAAGCTGCCGATTTGTTTGATGTTCTGTTCGTAGCTCTGTGTGCTGGCCGGCCGTCCTGGAGTCCGGCGCGAGTACCAGAATGTGTAGTTGTACTGTAGAGGGTGTTCACCGGCCGCTGGAACCACCGCCTGCAGCATCACACAGACAGATCAGAACCGGAGCGGGTCACAGTTATACAGAACAACAGACTCACACCTTTCTCTTGGTAGTGTTTGAATCTTTCTCCTCTTCATCATTTTTTTCCTTCTCCCCCTCTTTCGGTGAGCCGTTGTGCTGGTCGTGGTCTCCACTGTCATCATCTTTCAGCCTGACAGGAAGACAGAACTCCAGTCATCAATTTTAGGTTGTAAGAACATTTTTCAAGTTACAAAAACATCAAAAGTGATATTTTAAAAGTTCTAGAAACATTTAAAACATCCATTTTTAGACGTTGTATTAACATACTGTTTGGTTATAAGAACTTTACTACTTAATGCAGTTTATGATACATGACACGCATAAACAACAACCTACTAACATAATGTTAGTTTTCTTACTCATCTGCGTAACTGAACCTTCAATCTCATCACTGTCAATTCAGCCACAATGACACCAATCCACCTAAACTAACTTCAGTATCACTTCAGAGGGGAATTATTTCTAAGAACGTCACAGTTTCCCAACAAAAGCATAAACACACAAAATCTGTTTATTCGCGTCATTTAACTGATGGATCTGCCATTACTGTATGAAAACATTCACACGTGACAGGCCCAGTCTCAGCCGTGACCGTGTGTTTACACGGCAACTACTGCAGCTCACGCCACGCGCGCTGCGGGACGCGGTTACCGTCCGGCTCACGCACGCGGAAGCCGGTGATCCGCTCGGCCTGGAGGCCGTGATCCCGGAGATCCGGAGCGGCTACACGCACGTCGCGTTACCGCATGCGTTCAAAACAACCCATGCGCCACCAAACCCAACAAACATGCAGCAGAACCGGTGAGATCCGCTGATGTCAACGCCTCCCTGTCCGCGTTAAGAGACGCGGGACACGCACGCGTCGACGCGCGCGGCTGTTTCATTACTCACGCGTCAAATTTGTTGTTCATTATTTTCGCTGCGTGTTTGTTTCCGCTCTCGCGCGACGCGCCCCCGTCAATCCCGCAGCAACAGCGCCGCGCACGGCCGGTGGCGGGGACGCGCCTCGCACCCCAGCGCGCGCGCGCATCGCTCGCACATTTTATTACTTTTATAAAAATAAAATTTCAGGATTTTAATTTTGTAGCTGTGCGCGATCACGCAACAGTCACATAGAAACATGTTTATTTTCCAACACCACATACATGTGTTACTGTACATGACCTGTGCACAGAAGTCCAAATAAATGTCATTCATCTTGTGTTTTTTACTAGTATTCTCTCTTTTAAGAATACTAAAGTTTTTTGTATTTGTAAATGAAATACATTTGATGACAGTTCTGTTATTCTTATGGCAGTTTCTCTCACTGGCCTGCTGCTGTTGTAGACACACACATTACATATATACATATAAAGCAAACATTGCTTGAACTTCTTAAAAAGACACATAATGCCATGAATGTTTTCTCAGACGGATTTTATTCAGTTCAGCACAGATTTCCAGCTCTGAATTCAGTCACATTTGTTTTAAACTCAGATCTGAAGTGAAATGCTTGGTGCAGCTGTAAACTGTTGATCTCAGAGGAGCAGCACACATCATGAAGACCTCATCTCTTCCTCACACTATCTTCTCATCACAGAGATACAAGAGACCTGTTCCAGACCAGAGCACATCTTACAAACACAGATGCATTACAGATCCAAATCAATCACTCATGACACTTTCTGCCTCACACACGGCTGCTGCTAACTGACTGGCAGTATAAGGCAGTGAATAGAAAACAAGCATGAGTTTACCAGTCAGAGAACTGGTGCTATAATATTTTACAATGGTTGCAGTCATTAAGCAAACACGTTTAATCAGAGGCTTCCTGTACAACTATTATCAACCATTATTCTAATTCTACTGCTGTGAATCAGGAGAAGATAATGACACTGATTTGTTATGTAACAGTTTTTGTTTATTTCCGATGCAGCTTTAACATTGGCACAGACTCTTACCTCCTGAATGATGCGGCCCAGATGTTCCTGACACTGCACTGATTTCCTGTGAAAACTCAACTTCAGTACCAGAACACAGAACAATAACTCCTGCATCTCCAGCAGAGCCAAACAAAACTGCACAAATAAAGGCGGTTTTTAAACAGCTTTTGCCTACAGAACTGATTCTACACTTCATGCATTTTAAAATGTTGTTAGTGTGTGAGTGGTGTTTACCGATGTATCCTGCGGCTGAGGGTCATTGTGAAGCGAGCGCTGAGATCAGGCTGGTAGATGGAGGGAATAACTGCGTACCTGCCGGGCTGCAGACGGCAAAACACACTGACCTCCTGTGAGTGAGCATGAGGAACACAGCTGACCACCGGAGACATGACGCTGGGGGCCAGTGAGGAGCACGAGCCACCATCAGGTACCTGGACATAAACACACTATCAGCAGCTTTTCAACCAAAAGATGTTTGTTTGAGTATTTGAACTAGTGACACAGCAGCACTGTGATTTGGGGCAGGGCTATCTGGCAGAGGGATAATGACAGATAGATATGACATCAGATATGAGGTTGTTGTCGTGTGGATCATCTGACCTGATAAACATGGAAGCCGATGGCATGTAGAGCATTCTCTGGCCTATTTTGACGTAGGGTGATTCTCACATTGTTGCCTCCAGGGTCATAGGTCACAGTAAGAGGGACGTGGGGGTTGCGTCCATGTGTGGGGAAGTTGCGACCTCCTCCAGCTGTGGAGCCGACGGTCCAACATCCATGAGAGCTGATGGACTCCCACTCACCTTCTGCACAGCGCTGCGGAGGAGGCGTGGATTTCATCACGCTGGGGAGCAGGACACAACACTGTTGGTTTGGGTGCCGATCTCACATTTTAACAGCATTTCAGACTGTTATCAGTTATCACTTCCTGCACCTCAAACAGCAGATGATCCGCAGGTGAGTAACTCAATGGCTGCGTGTCTCACCTGAGAGAGGTGGAACAGGATGAATGAACTCTCAGGAGAAAGCGTCCCTCCGCCCCCTGCAGGAAGGTGCTGGGAACCAGCAGGTAGAAACCAGGACTCAGGTGGGTGTGAAGAAGAACCTCCCGGTCGTACGCATGCGTGTTACACACGAGGGGGGGGTTGCTTATCGTCCGCGTCAGGTTAAAGCGCTTCGTCTCCACCTACGAAACACACAGACCTTAAACACAATGACCCAAACCACATCGTACAAGGTCTGGAACAAAGTTCTCAATGTTCTCTCACCTTCCACACGTGTAGAGCAACGGCCTGTAGATGTGGGTGCAGCTGCATGCTGCCCTCTGCTGGTGGTTCAGGTGTTGCACACTGAAGCAGCGACAGCAACACTTCTCCACCATCATTCACTCTCAGCCAGTATTTAGGATTGTCACTGAAGGTGCTGTTGTTACGGCAACCGCCTGCAGAGTGACCTTTGACCCAACGACCACCAATCTGGTGGCTGTGGATTAAAAAATGACCTAAATAACAGAAATGACACATTCATGATTTCCTTCTCTAATTTAAACTTTACTAAGGTTTCAGGTTATAAGAGAAAGAATTTTAATTAGTTTTTGTCAGTTTTTCAATGAAAGTTTTCTTTTGCTTCCTTTGTGTTGTGATGAAATGATCCGCTGAACACAAACACTACCTGTGTAGATGCTCTGCAGGTATCCTGTCTCACTGACTGGATAACTAACGGTGACCTCATCAAACTCCTGCAGGAATTCTGTCTCGTCCATCCAGAACTCCCCCTCTGCCGTGCGGCCCAGCAGAGCCTGAGCACATGACGCTTCCAGAGAATTCCAGCCCGAACCACTGCAGAGAAAACGAATGACCTCAATATATGTTGTTGAAAGGAGGAGCTTAATATATTGTAGCATAATGCAGCTGTCATTGTCTCCTCATCAGCTCCTACCCCCATACCTCTCCCTCCAGGCCCCGCCCCAGCTCCTCCTGCCCCAGGGGTTTTGAACCCGGATCAGCTGCACTCGTTCACCGGTTGTTTTTGTCACACGTGTCCATTCCATCACACTCATGGCATGAAACTGGCCGAGCTCTGGGACGCCTGCACAGAGTTACTTAATCAACACACAATAAGCTGCTCACTTACTGCTACTGTTTATCTTTCATAAACCCTTCATTGTCTTAAACCAAGTAACTAGTTTATTTAAATTAACCAGTTTACCCAATTACTGAGTTGGGAAACTACATCTAAACTACAAGTACAATAGTTAAAGTTAAATCGTTTAATGTTTTGTTTGTGTTTGATGGAACGTACATGTTATCTACAGCCTGTAAATGACCTGATACTCTCAAATCTCCCTCATACTTTAACAAAGATAAAAAACAGAACAAAATTGAGCAAAAACACCCCCTTTCACTTAAACAAAGAGAAAGAAGAACAAAGTGTTTCCTTTGTGGTATTTGTAGGACTTTCACCAGCTGGAAAACTGCCAATTACAGATGCAATGAGTAATGAGGGAAACTTAATAAACTTAACTTAATATATACTGTAAGCCTGTCTCACCTGTGGGGGCGCTGTAGATACAGCAGCTGATGAAACACTGTTCTCTCAGCTCCTCTGACAGCTGCATTAGACTGATTCCAGTGGGTGTGTCCTGAGGCTGCACATCATTGGACTGTGACTCCACCCCCTTCAGACTCCATCTTTCTGCCACAGCTCCACTTAAGTCCACCATGGCCTCACATACTTGCCCGGCCCACAAACGTTCATATGAACCATGTAACCTTGTGTAAAGAACGTTTAAAAGTGTATTATTTTTAGTAAATATTTATTTATGGTAAACCATGAAATCTAAATGAAAAACTATTTTTGTGGGATATCTGTGGAATGTTTATTTAAAAAAAAGATTCAGCCATAAATGTCATTATTTTTAATTTACATACCCTCATAATCTAAAACATTAACCCCCAACAAAACAACATTATTCTCCTGATGATGTGCATCTCAGGGCGGGACTATACTGACATTGGACTATACTGTCCAATGGTCAGACAGTTTCTATATAACAATCCAATCAATTTCCAAAGAACGAAACCAACGAAACCAATGTTTAATGTTTTATGTGCTTCTTTGTAGCAGAACTTACTTAGCATAGGCTTTCTCCAGCAGTGCTACCCAGAATGCCCAGGGGCTGTGACAGCGTGAGAAGCAGGGAGAGCCGTTGACACAGGGCAGCCGGTCATCCACCCGCACTTCTATCCAGTGCCCGTTCCTCCAGAAACACAATCGGAAATCACCGTGGTAACCAGTGTCACCCCACAAAGGCTGTTCCTGTGGAAATACCTGATAACAGACACACAAATACACCTAAGCATACACATACAGCTGGAACACAGGGCTAACATACAGAATTATTTACCCTGTTCATCAGATGCTGGTTCTTAAGTAACATGGAGCAGGCACACAGCAACCAGCAGTCTCCCAGAATGCCTTGCTTCGGACTGGCGTCATTGGGGTCTTTAGGGAAGAGCTGAGGATGCTCACAGATCTCCTGTAGGTGGCAGACGATCAAGCCAATTAATAGTACATGTGCCTATTGGAAACTAATCTATATGTTAGTGAAAGACTTTTACCTGTGGGCGGAGCCATGTGACCTCGCCCAGCAAACTGGAGAGGGGCGTGGCGCGGTCACAGAAGAGGGAGGAGTCATCAGCGGGGAAGTTCGGATCCAAATACAGTTCATGGTGCTCAGCCTCCGTTTGCATGGCAACCGGACGACCCGCCTCTCCTGTACAAACACTGAACAAACTGCGCGTTAAAACTCACACTTAATTTGATATACAGTTCTGACAGACTGCAGCTGTGTGTGATTGCTTTTTAATATTTGCTACTCGTTTCTAGAGACTAACCTTTGACAATAAACACACATTTGAAAGCCATCTGACCACACATGAACAATAATAAACCACTATTAACGCACGTAAGTCGGGACTGTGGTTAACGAGACTCGTTAAATGGGATTTTTTACTGTGAATATTGGTGAACCTGTTAAGAAACGAAAACATTACAGGCATGTGCACATCGTGCAGACGTACCGTCAGCTGGACTGAGAGCGGTGTGAGCGACACGAGCAGACATCACACACCGCCATCATAACGAGGTTCAGCCGATGAAACGCTCACGACACAAAACACTGAACAGACACGAGCAGACATCACACACCGCCATCATAACGAGGTTCAGGACGAGCCACCAGAAAACCGGAAGGACGCGCCACTGTGGACAGCGCCGTCATCCGGGGCGGGGCCAGAACCCGACGGACACGCCCCCTGGCGTCCAAAGTGGCGCCTCGTTTAATTTGCACGTGTTTAAACTTTTTAAAAAACACTTGTCATCATAAATGATGTTAGTGCAAATCCTAATGCTGTAAGGGTATAAACGTTTGTTATTGTGAACAGTATTATGAGCAACTTAACACGGTTAAATATTTTACCATCTGTCAATGAATAAATCAGTGATGTGTGGCTCTGGGCTGTATCATATGTATTATAACTCTATTAAAATGATTATAATACAAAAAGGGGCAATATTTATTCTCTGCAGCTGAACTAAATAACAGTTATGGATTTCATATAAAAATGTAATATAACTTAAATGTATTAAATTCATATTATTCCTCAGGATAAACCAGTGCATGAGTGAATAGACTTGCATTAAATAAACATAAAATTCACTTGCATGTTTGTTAGTTGTGGTTGATGATGTAACAAGACTCAAGTTCAGCTTAATAAAGTTTCACTTTTAACCAGCACTTAACATGAAACACATATGAACTACGTTTGGAAACACAGTTCTCTCATAATAATTAAAACATGCTACAAATATAGTCTTTATATTTCAAATGTTTTATTATTATTCTTTAACATACACAGAAACTGAAACAAAGCGTTACAAGTACAGCAGCTTTTAACATCAAACTGCTTTTAATACAAATGTACGTCACAGATGATGAAAGAACATCTGAAGGCCAACATGCAGATGGCTGAAGAACATCTCCTGAAGAACAGTCAATTAAACGTTCCTGGATCCACATACGCACAGGCCAGGAAATCTCCTAGTTTGTTTAGTTTATCATCGTAATGAAACAATCGAAAGCACTGGTCACAAAACAGGCAGGGGTCCGTGGGAGCCAGAGCGTCATTGGTTGTTATCCACCTGCTGATGTAGGTGTGACACACGGAGCACTTCCGCGTCACGACCCGGTGCTTGTGAGTGATGAGCGGGTAGAGCTTCACGTCCAAACAATCGTCCTGATGGACCAGCCTGACGTCAGTGAGGATAACCACATGCTCACAGTCACCCTGGTGAGTGTAGTAATACGGAAAGCCCACTTTCATCTTCAGGTCGCAGAAGGAGGTCTCCTCCATCTGAGCAGTTTGGAATTGTGGGAAGTCTCTGGTTATGGCCCATTCTCTCGTGGTGGCGCTGATGTCTCTGCATTCCGGAAAGCGCATGTCATTGTAGAAGGTGCCGTTGAAGAAGAAGAAGGCCGATTTGTAGTGATCTTTGCTGATAAACTGGGGCACCATGTCTGGAGTGTTGCTGAATTCTCCAAACACCTGCAGGTCACTGACGCAGCAGATGGCGTCTCGGAGCTCGCTCAGCTTCTGAGATCCCAGAACATGCAGGGTCTGATAGGCCCTCACGTGTTTAAAGCGCTGGAAGAGAACGGGATACATCACGTTAAACGTCAGGATGATTTCTCCCGCAGGGATCAGATCTGCGGGGTCCTCGGGCTTCCTACCCATAGTCATCATCTCCATTTCATTGGCATAAAACTCATGCCTGTCGATGGTGTCCCTGCTCAGAGTTTCTTTATAATCTTGTCTTCTCTTGCGCAGTTTTAAGGTGGAGAGCTGAGGATCTGACGGCACACTGTCCGTGTCTTCATGTTGGTTTTTCAGAGACTCAACGCTGCATATATTCTTCAGTTCGTCCAGCGTTTGGGGATCGATGCCCATCTCCTCAATAAATCCCGCGTCTCGTGTCTCTGCTCCCGCGTCGCCGTATGAATAAACCTGCGGGTTCAACGCACTAAGCCACAAATCTCTAAACGCACCGATGTGAAACTCCGTGGAGCTCACGTCAGCGTGTCCGTAAACCGGCACGTTTTCACGGGTCGCGTCGCCGTACGCAGCGCCGCTGCTTTCCGCCATGTCGGCGACTGTGACGTCACATGCGCAAGGGATCGTGGGAAATGTGTACGGCGCAGAAATGAAAGGCAAAATAAAAGAACTAGTTCTGTATTTCCACATATCTGAATATTTTGCAATAAAACGTTTTTGTAGCAGTTAAATAAAATAAACCATGTTCTAATAAAAGAACTACTTTATTCTTTATAGGTAATAGTTCATTTCTTCACTAATTGTCTGATACGTCTGGACTTTAAATGTTGGGTTAAAATAGCTGTAGACCAAATACACAGTGTGTATTTATCACAGAGTAAACATGAGACCACCTTCAGAAACTTTTCTTTATTATCCCGTTTAAAGGACATTTTCATTACCTTTGTCTAGAAATAAACATGTCTCTCAAGTACATGTGAAGAAACACAACAAATCTACACAGGTTTAGATGAAATAAAAATCCTTTTAATGTATCAATTACAAAATACATTGTATTTAGATGTTGTTTTTCCCAGGGCATTCAGCTGAATTTCAGATAGATTTGCTGGTGTCTATATTATTCTGGACCTTTTTTTCCTGCAAGAGACAAAAATATGGAGACGCATCTGTAGTAACATTTGATTGTTTTAGTTTTAATCACATTGCAAAGTTTGGGTACTGAATATGGAGTTAAAGCACAGTTGACTGCAGTAAGTTTAGGTGATGTGGGGCTTACTGGATGTATGACACGGCTCTCTGAACCCACACGTCACTGGGGTTTGCACAGATCAGTCTGTCCTTCACAGTCAGAAAACTGTACAGAAACAAATGTTAAATATACAGTATATTTATAAATATGTTTGTTATATAGGCAGATGTATGTATATATGTTTGTTATATAGGCAGATTTGACTCACATGACAGCTTCTATGTTGCAGGTCATTGTGGCATGTTGTAACTTGTAATCTTTCAGCCGCTGTAGAGGAAGAGACTGTGGAGAATACTTGGTACAGCATCCAACTGGACCTATACACACACACACAGACACACAGTTAGTAACAATTAGTTGAATAAACCAAATTTAGGCCTCATTAAAAGCTACTTTTAAAGAATAAGTGAATTAAGCCAGAATAGTCAGAAAAACAACTTCATAATAATAATTAATGGACCACAAGAGGACTATTATAAATACTTGTGCTTGCCCTCTAAAGCACACACACACACACACACATACACACACAGTTTCACTTACTGCTCTGACTCAAGCTGAGCCACATACACATCAGCATCAGAAGGGTGGAGAACATCGGCAGATATCCGCTCATCTTCACAGGACAGTTACTGACTGGAGATGAAGAAAATGAAGAACAACTGTGACCACTGTAGAGAGAGCAACAGCTCTGCGTTCACCTCATCTGTCATTATAACAGGTGCAGGTGGGGATTTTGGGAACCACGTCAGTGTAACGGGGAAGTCGGAGGGGAAACTGGAGTGTCATGGTGTAAATGTTTGTAGGTCAGTTAAAGGTGGAATATTCCACCTGTGGAAATACAATATGAACTGGCCATATTTGACACACAACTATAAATTGTATCAATAAGTAAAACAATTCTTATTAGTAAAACAATTATTGATTCATAATATAAAATTAAACAAACATTAATAATTGTATTATCTTTCTACTTACCTTGTTTACAATCAAGGGGTGCCGCAGTAATGTGGTATTAGTGTTGTCAAAACTAAAATAAAAACACACTAATACATTATTAATTTAAAACATGTCGCCTGTAGGCAGTATTACATATATGAAATTTGTATGAACGGGGGAATGTGTTTTATTTAGTTTGACAGCATAGACTTTCGTTTCAAATAAAACAGTACTTTTAACTTCTCAGTGTGTTCAGTTATATATTTTTGTACATTAATTTGTTTTTATTCCAAGAGTATGAGCTGTTATTTAAATGATTTAGATATATTCAGTTATATTCAGAATTAAGTTATCAGATTAATGTACTCTGTTATATTTCTGATGAATGATCTATTCTTAATAGTATGTTTCTCTTATGTATAGTTAACATTCCTAGAAAGTGTTTTTCTCAGATTTGTATAAAGTCAGTATGAACAGGATATAAAAGTCAGACCAGTATTCAGTGATCACAGACAAACACATTTCCTGACAGTGACAGTTTCTCTCTAATATCACATTTTTATTTCTTTCTCTCTAATATCACATTCTCATTTATTTCCTCTAATATCACATTCTTTTTTCTTTCTCTCTAATATCACATTCTCATTTATTTCCTCTAATATCACATTCTTATTTATTTCTCTCTAATATCACATTCTTATTTATTTCTGTCTAATATCACATTCTTATTTATTTCCTCTAATATCACATTCTTTTTTCTTTCTCTCTAATATCACATTCTCATTTATTTCCTCTAATATCACATCCTTATTTCACAGCTTAAATCTCAACCTCTGATAAGAACAAACAATATTAAGGCCAGTTTTACAGTCTCTGCTTTTTACAATCTTTAATATTTCTTCAGATTTTTTGTCCTTGTTCATTTTACAAATAAATTCCAAACTCCATAGTTTAATCTGTGCATCGACTATAAATATTTATATGAAATATATTCATATAAATAAAAGCAAATACACATTCAGTGAAACAAGCACTAAATGTTTCTTTTATGTCATCACATTCTCTTATCACAGTTGGAATCAATTCTACAGACACTTCACATCACACTTTCTGTTACAGACAGAAAGGTTACCGCCTCTCTAAATTGTATAGTATGGGAATGTAGGTGTGAAAGGATTTAAAGGATTTTGTAGTTAAATCACCATGAGCAATGCTTTCAAAAGCAATTTAAATCTTCGTTTAAGACAGTAAAGTAAGAAGAAAAGACTGCGGTTCTGAAGGGAAATGACTCAGTAACCAGCATAAGGGTTTATTCTCGCTCTTATGACCTATTTCACTCCTCGATTTTAGGACATGTGTTGCATAAAACATTATGACCTAGAAACATATACAAACCAAATCCGGCTGCACCAACTCAAGAACCCACGCGTATGTAAGAACATCGCTGAATGTTGCCTGAATGTGCTTCTATCTATTAAAATGATTATCAAACACAACGCAGTCATCTGTTCACACTGCAGCTCAGGGCTGAACGTCCGAGTCTCTGCTCTGGTGGGTATTATCTGCTGTCATGAGTCCATGTTCACCCTCATGTTTTTAAACCACTTTCTCATTATTAAAGCAGCTTTCTGTCTCATTTGTCTACCAGGCATGTATGAAAGAAAATAAACTCAAATACAATAACAGTCTGTATATGAGATGGCAACACTTCACAGTAAGACACAGTTTTTCATTAAAAATTAGGTATCATAAACAATAAAGATGTTTAACAGCATTTATGTTAGTTAATGTTAGCTAATGTCAATACAACTGTACTTATGCATGTCAGCTCATTATAAACTTTGATTATACTGATTATTGATACTACTGCTGATTATTAGTAAATGCTATTATAGTAAAAATGATCATTAATCATGATGAACAAATGCTCCCTGTAAGTTCATGTAAGTTATACATAATACGTGTAGTTATTATTTTATATTAAAAATATGTAACAATACAATATAAGAGGGATATATATATATATATAAATGAGAATGTGATATTAGAGAGAAAGAAAAAAGAATGTGATATTAGAGGAAATATATATATGTATATAAATAACATTAAATCATCATTTATTTGTTTTAAAATGTTCTGGATACATTAACAGCATCAGTTTATTTTAAAGTGTCGTCACTGGTTTTATTTATATATTTATATATATAAATGTCATATATATTAGCTAACTGTACTGTATGGCGTTTAATACACCTGTATGTGTATTAAACAGAGGGGGTTTTAGCACAGAATCCTGAACTGTTCTCTTTGTTCTGGTGCCATTTAAAAACCCAACCTTCCTGGAGTTTCCAGTGTCCTTTCCATTCAGCCGAATGTAGGAAATCATTTAAGCAGGTGAGCGCTTCACTCTCTCTTTCAGGGAAGTGAATTTTAACAACGTTCCGTACTTTCCCGCAGGTCAGTTTTTTTCACCTTCTTCCTCATTGCCATTTTTAACTAATGCCGTACTTTTGTGGCTTGATTTGTTTAATGGTATGTTTGTACACATGTGCCTATATGTACGTATGTGTGGAAAACGGTCACATGACCTGTTTCCACCTCCAGCCTCTGATATAAAGGCGGCTCCCCACCTGCCACAGTTCCTATCTGACTGAATGTCACACGATGGCTCAGCGTGTCAGCGTGACTCTCCTCATGGTTTTGGCAGTCAGTGCACTCAGTGCAGATGCATTAGCTTTGTGTAAGTATCACACACTACCTACTTAACCAGTTTAACTAGTCTTTTTTTGTGTGCAATGTAGAGTGAAATACCTCATCATAAAATAATTTATACAAGTAAGCTACAGAAAAAGTTATCAAGATTTCTCTCTGTTTGTCTTTGAATTTATTTTGAATTTGTCCGTTGTGTGACAGGAATAATGAATCTGTTGTAAGTTCCTCTTCCCCCAGCTGGTCATTCTCACACTCTGTTGTGTTTACAGCGTGTTGCAGAAAATACACACAGATCAGAATCCCAATGCTACTCATCAGAGGTTTCTCCATCCAAACCATCACAGGAAACTGTCACATACCAGCCGTGATGTAAGTGAGACGCTGCCACACACACCTGCTGCACTGAGACATTCATCTCACGAGTCTTATCCACAGATTCCACACTCACAACGGCCGGAACATCTGCACTGATCCAGCGAAACCCTGGGTGATGGAAAACATCCGTAAGCTGAGGTGAGCTGGTCTGAGAAACACATACTGATAATAAATAAACAGAGATTTTATAGGATTTCTTGAGTTATTAATGGTTTGCAGTAATAAGTCTGTTTTTTCTTCTCAGGGAAAAAGTACAGGCCATCAAGAATAAACAAAATATTTCATTCTGAAACTTCAGACACATTATCTGTTGAGACCAAATTCCACTTCAACATTGTTCTTTATGCAAATGCATAAAAACACACTCTGCATAATTGTGTATGCATGCTATTTTTGTTACATTTCGTTTTTAAAGTCAAGGCATTAAAGTTAATTTTCTATGTAAAGTGAAAACTTGTTTGTATTAATTTCTGAACAAAACACTTTGGTGAGACGTTGATTATTCTGTGGTCACGTTATGACTGTTTGAAAGGCTTCTACATCAGGATCAGACTCATTGTTTGTCATGCACACGCAGCCACCAGGTGTCGCTTTAACACCAACCACCGTCTGAAGGGACCTGTGGCGAGCAGAACAGCCAGAATCAACACTTCAAAGTTACTGTTACATATAGCTGTTATATAAGTTTATGTTACTGAAAAATTAATACATATATAAAAAGATTGTTAGTTATATGAACATGAGAAAAAATTGAATGGACTTTTCCAATTAACATTTTATTGTTTGCAATTAAAACTGCTTACAATATTACAATAAACAAACCCTAAATCAAAAAACCCTATGAGAAATGTAATGCCCTTCACACTCCCAAACACACACACACACACACACACACTCACTCATACACAAACACACACACACAAACACACTCACTCATACACAAACACACACACACAAACACACTCACACACACTCACTCATACACAAACACACACACTCACACACACTCACTCATACACAAACACACACACTCACACACACTCACACACACTTCCTGCCGCTGAGGGGTTTAATTAATAGCCATGTCTGGTGATGACATCATTGCCTCTCTGCACAACTGCACTCAAAGCACTTCCTGCTGAATAACAGAGAAACACACACACATTCCTAAAGACCCCCACACACGAACAGAAACACACACACATAAACCGAAACACACATAAACAGAAACACACACAAACACACACACACACACACAGGATGCAGGGGAATCAGTCAGCATGGCTGCTTGTATCTGTGTTCTCTGAAGCTCTGCAGATCTCAGCTGACGTGAGTGAATCTGGGCCACAGAGACATTCATTGTTCAGAGAGCTGCTACTGAACTCAACCCACCGACAGCAATGAATGTTCATTATGACCTTTACAGCACTGAACTGAGGGGGCGTGTCCATGCAGGCGGGCTGGGCGTGGCCTCAGGGCCGGTGTGGGCGTGGCCTCAGGGCACAATCAACAGTCGATGGTTTATCATGTGGAAAACTCACCGACAGCGTTGAATGTTCAACAAGACCAGCGAGAGAAAGGTTCTCCGTGTGGTTCTGAGTCCTGCAGGACCTGGAACCCCCACACTGATCCAAACTGATCCAAACCGTTCCGTTATTGTAACAGTTAGTAGAACTTTGAATGTTCTATCATATCACACATAACACTATTCTATATGTAAGGTGGTGATTGTTTCAAAAACATTACAGAATTAAAAAGTATATATAATGAACTTAACATCACAAGATGCTTTGAACTTTCCTAGAGCTTTCAAAATAATATTTAAATGTTTCTGTTAAACGTTAGCAAAATGTTCTTACAACCTAAAACTGTTAGCTGGGCACACAAACATGGGTGATGATCTTTCTGGCAGGTGATATCTTAGATATTAGATGACATGAAACTGACATGATAAAGTGATATTCAGTGATATCACCTGAATATCACATGCAGAAGAGTTGAACAGTTTTGGCAACATGTTGTTGTTAGTGGCTATTATTGCAGACGGGATTTTGAGAACTACTCAAAAAGTAATACTGAGTACAACACTGAGAGTTTCTGAGTAAAACACTGTTTTATGATGTTAACTTGGCTTTAGTCTTTTGTAAATTTGCTGTAAATCTGATTGGTGACCTAGATACAGAATCTTAAATATATCTGCTTTTCATGCGTTTTTGTGACAATTTATCTTTCCAACTGTTTTGTGTGGTTTGTCCTTCGGGGTTAAATCTAGATTTAACCAGAACATCAGAGACTGTAGCCTTCATTTATTCTATTAGTCTGAAATGGACTTTGGTTGTCTAAGTGAAGCGGTCCAGCATCAGAGAGAGATTTAAAAGCGTCTATTTGCCAATTTATAACAGCTTTCAGACGCAGTGGTCTGATATTAAAGTGTTTTCTTGTGTGTCTCTGTGAACTGTAGGGAGGTGATGGGCTGAGCAGAGCACATTTCTATCCTCTAACCAGAGAGACAGAGAGAGAGGGAGGGAGGGAAAGAGAGAGGGAAAGGGAGA
>JBAJNP010006199.1:0-18184 GCA_036877545.1 Yasuhikotakia modesta | reverse complement strand
CACAACTGCAGCCACACAAAACAAAGAGGAAGACGAGGGCAGAATCTTCCTCTCATGGGAGATGGGTTGAGAAATCGAGCACTGCTGAATTGTGCAGGTGGCGTCGATCTCTCCAGCTTAATAACAGCGTGTCGTCAGGCTTATATATCTTAACATGTTGCCATGTTAACCTATGTTGCTATGCAACAAGCACAACAACAGTCAGCTATAGGTGATGTGCACGGTAACTGTGATTTATCACAAAGCAACAATCTGTTTCATAACAACATTTTTCCCTCCATATTTTCACCTCGCAGCATGACTGACTATGAGCCCAGCTAACAGAAAACATTCTTAGAACATTCCCATTCTCCTAGCTAACGTTCGCTTAACGTTATCTCTCAAAAACGCGTCAACCTTACTGCAACGCTATATATCACATGACATTATAAATCATATCAAAACCTTTTTTTTTATTTAAGTAGCTAGTGGAACATATTAAACGCAAACAATAACGTTCTTTTAACCAAGCAAAAACGCTAATATTAAAAAACAGTCTAAAAACTGCCTAAAAATCACTTTATGGAAACATTAGAGGAAGTTCATACCCCGAAAATAGGTTTTTGGGATATATTTTCATCTGCAGTGGAAAAGAGTGCCTGCAATAAAAATTCACACACACATATAAAACACACACCACATCCCACCAGCAGAGACGCCTCCGCTACATTCCACCCCGAGAGCAGCGTTCCCGGACCCCCGCTGTCTGGTCCTGATGAGTTTTCCGCGGTGGGGCTGAAGACGACTGCATATCATAAACACTGAGAACATGAGACTGAACAACATTCACAACTAGCGTACAACACAAGCTATAAAGAAATTGCCATTTTACCACACAATATTAATAAATGACATTGAAATCTATGAATATTTTCTAAGTGAAAGGTCAGCTAAACTCTCCTGCTGCCACAAGGATTGTTGCCAGGTTGCCAGGGTGTTGCTATGCAGTTGCGGCCCAATTTAAAAGCTATCTTTAAGATGTTCTGGTCCATAGATCATGTTTTTCGTTCCTGCTGTAAAAAAACAACTCTGAGCTGTGAGGAAATAAATTGACCTTTTCAATAAAAAGCGGTTTACTAGCACAGCCACCGCTAGCATATAAAGCTCTACTAACTTTAATGTTTACGCCATTTTATGAGACAAACCTCCCGCTAACGGCCGTACGCTGGAAACTGTATGCACTGTATGCTCGGAAACGTCTTAGCTTAACGCTAATACTTATTAATCCATTTTATGGCTAATCGCTTACGCGCCGACATTAAGCTTTCCAGACTTAGCAGACTGCCTCATGCTCAATAGCTGTGGTTTATGACACAACTTCATATCGATTCCCGAGGTGAAACTAGAGATTTAATTACAAAAAAACACATTAAATGTCTTTTTCCAATAACGTCCGACGCTTGCGGACAGTCGCCGCGGCCTTGTGTCGTTAACCATTATTGAGTTCTTAACATCAATGCTTACAGTCCATTTCATCTTCATAATAAACGGCGCGGACGGCGTACAGTTGGAAAGTTCCTAATCAGCCTTGTTCCTGGACCGACCTAGACAAGATCTGCAGAGTCAGGAACGGCCGGGACATCTTTCTTGTTCTGAAACCATTAGTCAAAGTCACATTTGCCCATATTTCACCTTGTCCTCCATCGGCCGCCCTAAACAGCGGATTTCTTTGAGAAACGGAACGGATGCAAATCGATGAGTTGATTACAGAGAGAGCTCACTGTGATGTTTTGAAATAGTTGTTTTTTACCTTTTAATGGCAAATGGGAGAGGGAAAAACTGACGCATGACTTTGAGAAGAAGAGAAAATGAGAGATTTCTCAAGTGGTTCTCAACCGGTAGACGAAAATCAAGGCAAATTCATTGCAGCTAAGCACCAGTCATTTTTTGCATCTGTAAAAAAAATAAATGTAAAAAAAAAATGAGGTAAGTTAATGCAGCTGCATGAATTTGAAAAACATATTTGAGAATGAAATTCTTTTCATTTTTGTAGAAGCTGCATAAATAGAGTTAAATCTTAAAAAAAAAAAAAAACATCTATGACATCAGCGGACGTTGTTTTAACCAATCAAATATCAAGCTGTTTTAATTTCAAAATGGAGCTTATCAAGTTAAAACAAATTAGCAAACAAATCTGACCTGAAGAATAACAAAACATTAAATTAAAGTCCCTTCCAAAGTGTCAAACTTTGTCAGAACCGTGTAAAGTTTGTTGTGAACCGGGTCGGTTATCCTCAGATGGACTCAGACAGGTTTCATCCGAGCTCCAACACTGACCGACCAATGACCACAGAGGACAGAATCACTTCAATAATCCATCAAAAACTTGTGTCATTATTATTCAGTCACTGTGTTACCGACAGACCGTCAGACGCAAGACGTCAGACCACAAACTTGGCAAGTTAAACAAAAGTTGCCCTGCAGAAAAGCCGTTTTCGGTCCTGAACACAAAAACCTGGCTGTAAGCAACCTTAATTTAATCTAAAACGTAATTAAGAGACTTCCTGTCCACAAAGATAATGCGCTAATTAAATTCGTAGCGTGCAAAGTAATAATGGTTACAGATAACTCCACCGCAGAGGAAGATATTTGGCCGGGCAGATGAAAAATGGCAATTAATGAATTACCTGCCATTAAATGCTTCGCATACAGACTGGAAATTACCAAGTGAACAGCTATCAGAAACATACTGCGGCAGCCCCCTGTCCTCCCTCTCAACAGGTTACCGTAGCAACAACACGGGAGTCGAGGCAACTGCACAAATAGAAAAGACACAGAGATGGACGACACGCAACGGCTCGCTAAGCCTCGACACGCTAACGCTAACACTACAGTGAAACGTGCAGACAGATTGATTATCTGAAAAAATCCACTAAACACACTTACTGACCAATTTATATAGCGTTATATAATAAATATGCTTTCAAAGCTAGCTTGCTATTGCTAGCCCAACGTACCTTTGATGAATTCATACAGGGGGGGTTGAAAAGCCCGAGACCACCTGAGGGAACACTTTTAATTTGTATTTTTAATGCTTTTTAATTATTGAGTTGAGTACAGTTTAATACATTCATTCAATATCCCTCCATTATGAATTATAAAGTCAGAGAAATAATTTACAAATGAAATCAAACATTTAATACGAGTTCTTTAATTGTGTTTTTTAGTATTGGGTAAGTCACCCGTTTTAGCAAGTATGTGCTCACACTCAAATATGACACAAATACAAATATTGCAGAGTTACAAATTGGTCTCAGAATTTGAACCCCACTGTATAAACATATAAACACACACACACACACACACACAGTAAATATACACACACACACACACACTGTACACACACACACACACTGTACATACACACACACACACATTATCCGCTCTCACTGCTAAAGCATACAGCACATGATCACATGACCTCACCTAGCTGGATTTAGCATTGCCACAATAGTTCTGGTCTCACAGGCCCAAGTTAAATTAGGAAACAGGTTAACTGTCTGTGGGGTTCTGACACCACTTCAGTCACCCACCACTTCCTGGATCATTCAAAATAACATTTCTGAAAACGTTAGGGCAACGTTCTAGCAAACTAAAATTGTTAGCGTGGATTAAAATGCAAGCAAAGATCGTCTGTAAAAATAATGAAACCCACAGGCCTGCAGATCCATCAACGATAATAACGGTTTATAAATATCTGGGGTCTAGACAGGAGATGAGTGTTACCAGTGAAGCTTTCTGCATTTACTTAAGACACACACACACAGAGACACGCACAGGGCAGAAACTGAAAAAGCTCTAAGCTATATTTGACTGCAGAGAAAAATGTCTTTGGAAGTTTAAGGAGAATCAATCTGAAGCGTTTGGTGTTTTTTTGAGATGTTGTGAGATAATAACGGCTAACTCACACAGACAGAAGCATCCAAACACTCAATAACCAACCCGACTCGCTGCCGTCACCTGCAGATTAAGACGTTTCTCCTGAGACGCCTGACAGCCGCTAAAGGTCGCGTGTTCAGTTTCTCTCATCATGTTTTCACACTAATGCGGTAAGAAGACCTTGCAAACGATTCTGTGATTATAAAAAACACACAAATTAAAAAATAAATTCTTCAGAATAATATTAACATTAGGACTTAACTAGTACCTGAATGATTCCCGCTCCTTTAATCTGAATATTTTTGAATACACTTGCAAAGCAGAAAGATCTACACAGAAATTGGCTTGCAGACAATTAAAATCTATCTCTGGGCCGTAACCTCCATTGTGGACGTCTGAGACCAGACAGCTACACCTTCAAAGAATATCTTTGTTATTGGAGACGTGGTTTTAATTTGCTGTGGCCGCGTCTTCAATCTCTCGCTCACTCATTAGTGTGACTGGGATTGTAATACGGCCGCCGCCAGGGGATGAATTGTTACACCGCTGATAACAAAGCGAGCGGCAGGTGAGGGCGGATCTGCGGACGGCCGAACCGGAGTGAATCGGTGTGACCCGACTGTAATGAGGCCCGAGGATCCGCTGCGCCACGGAAACACGCCGCTGCCATGGCGACAGACGTCCCACGATGACGCTGCTATTTGTGTGTCTGGATGAAACGTGAACGGATCTATTTGAGAAACGGAAAAAAGAAATGGAAATTTGTTTCTGCTCGTATGAGGCTACGGTTCACGTAGCAGACGAGGGGAACGTACAGTCCAGGGGTAATTCATTTCACACCGACGCTCGTGGCTGCAAGTGGCAGGCGAGACTCTTTGATGTCTGTCCAAACATAGAGCGAAAGTGAGAGAGATACTCTCCTCCAATCACAGACAGGGCAACCAAAACGCCCGACAATGGGTTTCTAGCAGCTACGGCTGTATCGGAGAACGTATTCGTTAAACGAGTGTAGCTAATGTTGTGTTATATTGAGATTAAACATTATATAACATAATAAATAGGGCACTGCAGTATTACTAACTGCAAATATAAACTAATACACCAAGATGGACTGTATTCACAACTACAAAATTAAAGCAAGTCAAGTAAAAATCTGCTCAACAATAAATTCTAACCAATTACAAGCCAGCACCACTAGTTCACTTCCTGTCCAATTTATTATGATATGAAATTATCTAAAACAGATTCTGAAGCAAAAATAACTAGCAAATGTGGTCCTCAAAACAAACATGAGTTAAATTTTTTTATCTTGTTCAGGTGAACCCAAAACGTCGAGCCTGTGATGTGCACACGGCCTCCGATTTAATTGGCCTGGCCAGTCGGTACAGAAAATGAGTTCCCCGAATTAAGTTAGCCTCAAGGTTTCACAAATTAGCATCCGTGAGCGATTTTATTCACTGATTATTTTATTTTCTAGGCAAAAGGGAAAGTTCAAACCCCAAAAAAAGAGACGCGATGAACTGCGGTCAACCTTCTAAATATTTATAAGATCTCGACGCATAATAAAGTGGCTCCAAGTTGTTTAAATGAATTTCTGTCTGAGTGTTGCTCTCTGTCTTTCCGTGAGGAGGTCGTTTTTTGCCTCACCCTCGGCTGTGACAATTTCACTCTCATCTGCAGCCTGTTACACTAACACAAATAGTCTGAGATTATAACATAGCCAAAGCAATGATGAGTCAAAGCATCAAATCTCGAGGCAATAAATGATAACAATCTTCAACAGACACAACCAGGCCTCTCTCATTTGAGCAATAAACCCGCGGCACAACAATGATATTAAACCTCACGCTGGGGAGAAGCCGCAGCCGTGAGAGGAAATGATGTCATCGAGACATGTAATAAAACTTGTCACTTCATGAGATTAAAATTCTCCATTTGATTGTTACAGCCGCAACAAAAACGGCCTTGTTGTGCCTTTTTAAAATCTACTGTCAGAATATTTTTAAATAAAACTTTCAGATTTAATTTACAATAAACAAGTGGTTTGTTTTATAAACCAAAAAAAGGCACAAAAGAGTCGTATAAAGACTGAAATCAATAAACCGTTAAATCACTGTTTAAAAGTCTCGGTACTGTGGTGTAAAAGTACAGAAAACAAAAGTTCTCCATTGTTACATTGTTGACGAAATGTTCTTTAATAACACACACATGCGTGGCCTCTTAAGTCCTGTTTATATCTGTAGCTGAACCACCCAGCTATCAGGAAACGTTCTCAAAACGTTGACTAATGTTCTCAAAAGTTCCCTTAAATTTATCAAAATCATCAACAACTGAATGCACTATAGACCTCTTTGGATTGATCTGTCTGCCAAATGCATAAATGTACGTAAATATAACGTTTGGATAAAACCTAAATTGTATTGCAATCTCTCTCCCAATTTAATAAAGGCCTCTAATACATTCCTCACAGATTCACCAAGAGCTTCGCTTATATCTTCAAAATGATACCATCAGGACTCCTGTAACGTTTTAACATCCAAACAACACATTTTTATTCCTCTTTACTGTTCTTCAGGCGAAAACATTTACCTAAAACCAAACCATTTGAAAACTCACAGACTCAGAGCTCTCGCCGTCGGTCAAACACTGTGGCAGGAGAAACAGTTTTCAGACAGATGAATGGAAATGATTGCGTGTAAACGGCAATTCATAAAATCGTCCAGTTTGTCCCCGTTTACACCGAAAGCATTTCTGTGCGCAAAAACACGCTGACAGAACTGTTTCCCCATCGGCTGCTCTCTGAAGATAAAGATTCTTCTGTAAATAAGATATTACTCCGTGGACTGAAAGATTTCCTTAGACAACTTTTGAAATGAGTCCCGGTTATATTAGCCAAAAACAGATAAACAAATCTCTTGCAACCACATAAATACGTTCAGATTCTAACAGCTACACACTCAGAATTCTACTTCAGAGCTGAAAACATAGTTTATTTGTCCCAGTTTAGATTGCGTTTACATTAACATTTATTCAGTGAGCAAATGCTTTTTGCATTTCAAAATCCAAAGCGACTTACGTGTTTGAAATATTTAATAATTGTTTTTAAATCCACTCTCTACCTTTGTAAGTAATAATTCCCTCAGAAATTAACATTATTTAATTCCCTCATTTCGGACCGAACAGACAACGTCTTAAAGAATCATTCATGCAACAAAAGATTAACAAATGTTTGTTTTTGTCCGAGTTTGACAGCACGAGTTTAACTACAGTCAGAACAACATGGGGGTGGATAAATTAAGCTGAACTTTATATCTCAGGTGAACTATTGCTTTAATACACAAGCGTTATTAAAAATATCCATATAGGCAGAAAACAAATTCACCAAATCACAGTTACAGGGTTTGTTCGCTTGAAAATAACGTCTCTCACATAAAAATAAACAATTTTCTTCACCAATAAAACGCATCCCATTTAACGGAATGTAAAACCGTGATGTTATACGAGGCCTCAACAAGCTCTTAGCATCGGCAGCGAGTTTTTACACGATTATTAGCATGAGGTGTTAGCGTTCCCCCCCCGGAATACTTTAACAAAGATTGAACACAATGTTCCAGCCACAGTGAATTCCCAGCAGGCAAAGAGTGCCATCTTTGGGCAAGGACGGATCGGATCCTCTTTGTTTTCTAATAAAAAGCTTCACACAGAACTAATAAGTGTCTGTTTACAAAGCCACAAACAAAAACACAACACTGGAAAACTTTGGGAATAATCGTGTACTGACAACTAACCTGAAAACCTGATTTTAAAGCATTTTTGTGACCTTACAACACGACTGCAATAAAAAAAAATCAACATAAACAGATTTATGGTTTTTGCCATCGTCATCATGACCAGCATGCAGCTCGTTTTGCTGTCTGTAGACGAATCAACATGCTGCAGGTTCACCGACAGGAATCACAATCGTTTTCTGCACTTGCGATTGTTATGTAAACACAGATGCAGATTTTTAATCCTGGAAGGTCTAATTTATTTTGTGCACATCTGAACTCTGACAGAACTCAACTAAAACTCACCTAAACCAAAACCACTTAAACAAGCTAAAACTAAACCAAACACTAACGTAAACCAGAAAACAGTATTTAGTAAAATAAAAAATGTACACAAATACTGTGAAAACCTTACACAGCTAGCGGGAAACATACAAGTTACTTCTTATTAGCTAGCATTCAAAGTTTTCAAAAAGTTCTTGCATACATGCAAACACACACACACACACACACATGCAAACACACACACCAAAAACATTATTCCTAAGTTGTTGGTCTAACATTTTAGCTACAAAACTAATAAAAAACATTCTTACAACAGAGACAACATTACTGCCACAACAAAAATGTTTTTGAAGTTTCAAACGTTCCTAGTATTTTAAATAGCATGTATTGTATTTGTTTCTTATTGGATAATTACAGAAACATTCTTACAACATAAAATTAAATGCTGGGTAGTGATTAATATGGTGCAAGTATCAACAGAAATGCTGCTACTGTAATTGGGCCAAACCATCACAATAACATCAATGTTACCACTGAACAAATCTCTCAGATCAGAAAACAGTGACAAATCTCTCAGACCCTGAGCTTCAAAGAACCTTCAATCTTCATCAGAACCTCTGAACTGATCTACTGTCCCATCAAAACATACAAACCAAAAACACATTTGCTTGATCAGTGAGAACCGGCACCACATAAACGTTTTCCTTCCGCTACCGCGCTTCAAAGCGCAGCCACACATTCCAGCGGGAACTTACAGAACCTATCAGAAGTCTAGATGAAAGCCTGAGAACCGTGAAGGAACCGTGTGAAAAGGCTCTCGCTTCTGAGCGAACAGAATCCTTCAGAATTCAAGCCAATTACCTGCAAAGACAGTAACCCACAGAACTGAGTGTCCTCATTATCCTGAGAGCGGTTCTTCTCGGGTTAGCGTGCGGTTCTGCACCAGCTGGGTCTAAGGTCAAGGTGAACGATGCCAGATTAGAAAAGGATCAAAATGGTCCAATTAGCTTTTTGAGTGATTCAGGTATCTCTGGATGGAAAACAGCTCGGAACCAATATTCTCGGCGGGAAGCGCTGGTTCTTAGAAGCTTTTTGAAAAAACGTCAATGTACACACACCGTTCTGTCACAGAAACGTCACAGCTGCCAGATTTCAGCCACTTCTCAGACGCTTTCAAAGAATTCAACAAAGGTTAGCCACAAAATTGAGACACAAAAATATATACTCACAGAACTGATACGATGTCTCCTCTCTGGACCTGATAGTTCCTCACACTCCAGCGGCTGAGGAGAACAACGTCGGGGGATGAGCCGCCTTCTGGATTCAAAGCAGGCTGGAAAAAATTCAGACCAGATGATTTTCATTTTAGCAGGGAATCAAGTTAACTTAACATTGTATTTCTGGTTAGCAATAACTAGCCTGAGATCAAACTGTTAACCGTTGAGGCCTCCTGCAATCCCACCGCTGTCTTACTGCTAAATACCCCCTGGTTTCTATCGCCCCCCAAGAGTTTTGACAGATTAGCAGCTTTAACGCTTTATTAACTTTAATCTATTCCTTGTTCTCTTGGTTAAATTTGTCTGTGATTTATTGTTTTAATCCTCCGCTCCACAAAAAGTCTCAAAACTTTACAAAAAACACCGTCACACCAACTTTAAGTTTTTTTGTTAGACTTAGCTTTAATTTTGCTGAGGAAAAGAATATCATGGTTTTTTTATCCTGCATTCTGACACGGCGAAGCTAGAAATAACATCCGGCTTCAAAGCTCAGAAAATTTAAGACGATTTGTTTTTCTCTTAACCGTTTCGCGACACTATAAGGAACGACTTGCGTGTGACGGCGGTTTCTCAAGCGTGCCCACCGACCGCGGACTCGAGCCGCCAACGTCGAATGAATCATTAAGGAAGATCTCGATGAGCCATTTCACGGTTGCTGAGATAATTGACAGAAATATCTCTTATCTGTCGCCCTAAAATAAATATCCTGGTGAGCTCTCTCGCCCGGCGAATTTATCTGTCACAGCTGGGCGCTCTATCTTTCTCATTCAGACACATTTTCTCATTTTGTATTGGTGTCAGTTTTCAGCATTGTCCACAGAGTGAGTTATTTGGATTCGATGGCGGCGGACGGGCCGGGAAAAGCCATTAACAAACGCGACACCCTGAACCCAGAGAGATGAGAGGAGTTAGAAAGCAAAACAACAAACCGGTTTGTTTGGTTATTGTTCATTAGGTGCATAATGAAGCTTAGCTTCTATCTGGCTGGTAAAATGAGCGCAGGGGTTTGTGGCGTTTCCCGCCGCGGCCTTGTTTTCCCGCTCTCAGCACTAGTAGTGTAACATTTAGGACTTTTGCTTCAATTAAGCAATAAAGCCTTAAAGGTACAGCGTCTTTTTTATTAATTATCAAAACATACTCAATACTTATGGAAAATATCACAACTAAAAAAATCCTAAACTACAATAAAAACACAGCTTCAAAATTTACTCCTCAGTTTAGAATAATTGTTGTTTTACACACAGAAGTTGCAATGACATCATTTCCTGTTGTTTGTGATGTCACCATTTTCATCTACACGCCCTTTAACACGCCTATGTAAATGATGTAATATGTCATTTAACATGTGGATGTAAGTAAAGGCATGTCATCCTTATGGAACGACAGTAACACGGCTGTGAGGTCTGGAGAGCACAAACATTTCTGTCCCCGGATGTAGACAAACTGCACCGCCAATTTCCTTTCTAAAGAACACAGCATTAGAAATGTGTGGTTTATTTTTAACAAACAGCCAGAGTGATTCAATAAGAATGTTTTCTTAATTATTCTCAACACGCTGCAGGTTTTTCTAAACCTCTGTAGAAATCTGTAACCGTGCCAAAACTTTCTCCTCAGAGCAATGCCAGTGTGTTTATATATAGTTCTGCTTTTGTAATAAACATCAGAGATTAACACCATTAAGAGTTCAGTCATTAAGTCTCTTTGTTGAGTAATATTATTACTGTTATGACAGCTCAACTATATACATTTACATTTGGCAGTAGCTGGACCAAGTTGTGTGAATGTTATTTAGCACAATGTGACCCAAGAAATAAAACTTAACGTCAGGTTTAATTGTTGGTCCTAAATATTTTGTTTTACTGCAGAGTGAGGAGACTTTCTTGAAAGCGACTTTGGTAATATGTGCCCAAGCACAATAAAGAGATAAACCAAAAATTCTTCCATTATTTACTTTCCATCACCTCATTTTAAACCTGCTTGACTTTTGTTGCTACTGAGGGACACGAAAAAAGATATTTCGAAGTATCTTGGTAAACAAACAACAGTGACACCTATTAACAAAACCGCCAAGATATTTTTCAAAATATCTTCTTTTGTGTTGCACAGAAGAAAGTCATTTAGATTTGCAATGACGAGAGGGTGAGTAAATAAGTTCATTTCTGGGTAAATTATTCCTTTAACCACTGAATCTCCAACTTGGTTTAACTTCTGCCTGGTTGCAAACTTCTAACTAAACCAGATCAAACCGAATTTAACACAACTCCAAAAACGTTAGCTTGACTAGCTTGATAAGACGAATAAAGGACATCTCACCTGCATGGAGGCCCCATCTACGCGTGCCACATACGCGAGTCGATCTAAAACAGTCACCGTCACGGGAACCGCTACAAAGAAACCGCTAACAAACGCTTTGAAGTATCTTCGCCCAAAGCCTGACTGCGCCATCGCCTGCGGAGACGAACAAAAAGAGATGAACGCTCACAGACAACATGACCTTGCCGCGTTCAAGGAGTTTCTCTTGGCAACAGAGTCTGCTAAGATCTTCTCAAGTCTGGCATTAGCTTCTCGAGTAAAACAAAACCCAAGAAGACAAACAAAACGGGGATGTTTTTAATTAAACGTTCTGAGGAACTCTCCAGATGAGATGTTTCAAGGATGTGAACGTACAAACAAATGATTCAAGCTCCGAGATCAGAACGACAGCAGATGTCGAAGAGGAAAACACAGAGCTTCATTTCTGAGGCCCTGAGCTTCAACAATCTCATCCGAGTTAAACTGGGAGGTTAAGCGAAGGAAAAAAACAACACAAACGCAACCAATTAAATAAAGATTCTCCAGCCGTTTTCGTAATTGCGACTTGCTAAATGCAGCAACCCAAAGCATTAGGGCAGAAAACTCAACCAGGCATGGAAATTGGATGTGACAAAAACATGCTCACACTAATATCATTAACTGGCAGCGTAATAGTTGAAGGTACATGCTATGCAGTTGCCCCTCTTGTTATTTTCACCTCGGGTCTGCATAACAAAATCTGCATAACATACATTACACAACCTTTTGGGGCAACAACACAACCCAGTGAAGCTTATTTAGGCTGTCAGAGGCAACAACAATAACAAAAACATTCAATAGACTGTTAATGTAATAGAAACAGTAAACAGTGATGTGACAAATGATGTTTCAGTGACAAAGCAAGTAGCAGGAAACATTCCTACAACGTTAAAATAACTTTCTAGGTCTAGATAATAGAATAATATGCACTGATTATAGACACAAAACGTATGTAACCAAGCAACAGGGGTAAATGCAAACAAGTCAAGCATTCATTCACTTTGTTTGTGAAAATCTGCACAACAGTGAGACTTAATGAATATTATGACAGCAAGTTAAATTATCGATGCCGTTCCGGGCAAACCTGCCAAGTACCAGCTGTCAGGTTGTTCCTACAAGAATCCCTCACTAACATGTACTGTGAAAGATTGCCAACGACCCTGGAAACAAACAACACCACAGTTTCCTAAAATACTTCTACTTTTGTTTCTTACGTCTGGGGTTTGCTGCAAGTTACGCATGGAGACCCTGAGACACTATAGACGTGTGGAAAGGCGCTTTGGGAATCTGCAACACCTCATGGTTTATTCTTTAAAACGGGCAGACGGGTGGATCTAGGACTGGTACGGGTGATCAGACCATTTCAGACCATTGCACACGGTTGCAAAAGGAGTGAGTGGCGGGTCTCAAAAGAGGAAAACCAATTTATTACGTGCTCCGAGCTTGTAACTTCAAAACCGTGTTTTATCCTGCATGCAACACCTGTATAATCGTGCCACGTGTATAATGTAATACCACAGCCCAATGCATTTGTTTACACGTACCCGAGCCAGGCGTCAAACGTCGACACACGTTTTTCTTTCGTTTCAGGCCCTGACAACAAATCTGATCTCAGCATCTCAAGCTAAATAATGCATTAAAGATGCATCAGGCAACATGAATTTAACTTACTTGTACCTAGAAGTTCAAACAAACCAACTGTATAATAATAACAACAAGGCTTGCATACAACTCGTCTACACGTAGTCCTGCATATACAATGAGTTTTGTCATGTTTCTCATGACTTTAATAGATGCAACCTAAAATAAAACCCATTAAATAGTTTAACCACAAGCGGCTGTTAATGAAGTGACCCAGAAACTAAATTCTGCACCCATGAGGGTCACTGGCCTCCATATACTGCGTTATATTAAAGCTATATGCCAAAAACTACAAGTCACCAGTAACACTGATCTGTACTGCAAAGTGAATGACTATGAATGGCTGTGTCTTAAATGCCAGCATGTTGCCCATCTAGACAGCATGTCGGTGCATTGAGACAGTATTTTGTACACTTGTGTTACGCAAAGACACTGTCAAAAACTGTCCCAATGTACTTTAATACACATTCTCACAACGTTGGCTAACGTTCTCTGAAGGTTCTCTCAAAGTTATCCAAGAACGTATTGCAGTAACGTGGTTTGTTAAGACATGTTTAACGTTATACTTAAGCATAACGTATAAATACAAGCCTTTTGAACTCTCACAACCAACCAATAACGTTAATGCAACTTGTATAAGAACTAAACGCTTTGACTGAAAAATATCACATCATATATGCAGCGTTATTACATGTAACTTTGTTACATAATTTAAACATTAAGTAAACGTTTTCACAACCCAGAAATGCATCCGTTTGTCATTTCAACCCAGAATAACATTCACTGCATGTTTATTTACTTTAATCGTAAGACACACGTGAACGTTCAACTGGTTTAAATGGCAAACATTTAGCTAACTAGCATCACCGGTTCACACCTTTAAACCCCGTTAAAATCGCTCATTTTAACACAACACAGACATCAGCAAATAAGTAACACGTGTTTTATCGCACAACTCTTGCGCGATTTAATGTCGTGGTGGAAAAACAGCGACTCGATCGCAGAGCAGGTTAGCCGGTTTAGCTAAACCGTGACGTCACTACCGCTACAAACGCGGGCAAACAGAGGACACGTGGTCAACGTTATAACGCACGATTACAATGGCGAGGCGTTAAAGAAAACAGCACGACATCCCTTTAGCATGAGTTTAATATGAACGGAGAGGAACGATAAATTAAACGCGTGTCCGACACTCACCTAATGTCTTTATGTCGGCGCGCCGCGGCCGCCGTCCCGGGTCCTAGCGCCCTCCGTTAAGTAGCCATGCCCATTGACATTGTGGATTATTTAAAAGATTATTTAAAGAAATTATTCTATTATTCTTGGTGAAAAATGAACAAAAATAAAACAAGCACGTGCTAGATCAGTGTACAAAATGATCTTCTCAGCCTATACCCAGGCAACAGTAACTTTGCATTGATTCATTACTGACAGTATTGATAAATTTGTCAAATTTGGTGGCTGTAGGGAGGTAGGATTGCAGCTTTAATAACGTTTAAAAACATTATAATACAAAGTGACCTTCAAATAGTAATTAAACATAAAGATTTTTAAAAGGGAAAATATCATGACATTTCACACTGATGTTATATCCTTACAAAAGTACCAGATCCTTACAAAAACAAACAATGACAGTTTCCACCAAAATATTGTAGGTACTTCAGTTGCAAACTTAAAGTTATGTAAACTGTCTTATAGTTCAAGCTAAACGTTTGTACACTAAATATTGCCACAGTTTGTATTGTTCGAATCACTTGAGACTGTATTTCTGTACAACAAACATTCAACAACCGTTTACATCAATGGATCTTTATTGGTTTAATGGTTAATATTCAACATTTACAAATAAAAACTTTAGTTGCAACATTCAAAGCTATGAACTGCTTACATTTTCATATAAACACCTTTTGTACAAAATCTGTAACACAGGCTGTATGGAATACTTTCATCCCATCGTATGATATAAAGTACAACTTTACAAGTTCAAAAAATTGAACAGAAAGAGCGTAATTCATAAAAAAAAAACGTGATAGAGAAGTACAAGCGAGACTACAGCTGAAATTCTGCGGCCTGGCGACGGACGGATCCATCCGTGTTACAAAACGAGGTCGCCAAAAATGAGCGTAACGTGGTTCTGTGGAAACAGAGCTGCGAAGCTATTCATAAAATATTTTACAAACGAATCGTTCACGTTTCCCTCTGTACTTATTTTGTAATCGTTTCTTCGTTAATTTCACGCTTCAAATGTTTTAGCCTCCCTAAAAATACAGCACTTCATATTGTCGGTTGGCAGAAGTATTTATCTACAAAATGATACAAAATCGGTGGGGGGGATTTTTTTGCGTAATGTGAACAGCTTTTTATCAACTATTAAGAATATAACCTGGACTTAGTTCACAATGGCGTTCTGTTCATATCAACGATTCATATCAAATTGTTATTATTTCATATTGAAACTGTTCCAGGCGTTCACACTGGCAGTGAAAAGCTGTTTGTCACTTTCAATTGAGATGAAATGCCAAAATGTGCTTTTACAGCGCCCACTTTGTGCAGAAACGTTTGAAATTCAAGGTTCAGATATTTCGCCACAACTTGCTGTTAGGCTTTGTTAGCCAAAAAACCCTTTAGTATGTTTACATGGTAAAAACAACAAATAAAATCCAAAGCAATGAAGCACTCGTTTAGTTTTTTATGAAAACGGCATCAGAGAAATGAAATCACAATTCGTTTGAGAAGAAATATTAAAACAAAACAATATACAAGCGAAACGATTGAAACCAAAAATAATTCTATACAACAGTTTCCAAATTTCACATCGTCGGATAAGAGAGGCGTGAATTGTTATATCTGCCCGTAATGCAAAACGTTTTATTACATTTCAAATTTGAAGTATAAACAAGAGACGGTTTTGACAATCTAGCCGGTGTTGTTGAGAAGAGATTACCGCAGAGCCATCGAATGTAAGACACTCATCTCAGAACTAGATGAATTTATCGCTCTCTGTAAACTACAACGGTTATATTGCTTTGAACTGCTCATGCCCCATGCAGTGGTAAATCTATGTCTCTGCACACCGATTAACAAGCACACGGTTGAGCTCTAGCGGCCGCGCTAACTTCAGTTAAGCTTTCCTAACTATTCTCACTGACAAAGTTAATAATACTGATTGCGTCTTTGGCACAAAACTCAGAGACCACACAATTTCATCACATGGCACATTAAACGATCAGGCAGTTTCGGTAGATACGAGGCTACATTCGAAAAAAAAAAACACTACGGAATATGTAGCACCTTTTAGCCATTCCAGAAAGCGGTTAAAATGGGTTGCATGGCTAGCTGCAAACCTCTGTTCGCAAAAGAACAAATAAAAAAACGCCGTAGTGTGAAAAGAAACGCTGTACAGTTGCGGAATTTGTACGTCTATCAAAAATACCTTGCTAGCTAAAACTTCAAAGCTTCTGGGTGGAATATGGACCTGCCATCAGATTTTGGTGTAAATTACATGCCATTTCAAAACGTACATAATCTCTTCATGGCTTTTCCGCCATCGACGTTTCCGGCCGTAACTGCGTATCAGAGATTTGCGTTAAGATGGCCGATGTGGTTCGTGACGGTGAAAGGATCCGTTTTTGCGCCGCGCTAGACCGGCCGTTCTCACCTAAAGCGTCGTCCACAAAAGTCACCAAACCGATAAGAGTAGAATGATCTCATAATATCAATAAACAAATATAATAAACATTCATGAACAACGTCCCGTTTTTTCATTTCCATTTCAGAATCATAGTTCCAAAAATGCAAAATGAAACGGCGAGTGTATACGAGTCTCCTCGTATAGAGAACACTGACGACACACAACCTGGGCTACAACAACTTTACAGTTAACTACTGTAAAAGAAACTCAAGAAATGTGACGTAGTCCCGGTTTACAGTTCCATAGCGAACAGCCAGAAACACACTACAGCTGAGAAACCTTCCTTGGGACGGGGCGATGCCGGGGTTCCGAATTGATCCGCTGTACCCGGTTCAGCTGGGGTTTGGCGGTCAGGCCGGGGTTGTCTGTGCTGGGCGGCACCGACAGGCTGTGGGGGAGCGGAGTCGCCCGGCGTGGATTGTTCCGTTCATAGACGCTGTAGGGAGGTGGAGTCTTGCTGCCCCGGCGAATGGGGGCATCTGCGGGCACGGCGGGGGGCAGAGGAGGGTCCGGCGGGGGGAGGTCAATCCCGCAGGTTTCGGAGACGCTGCAGCGGCTGAGGGAGGAGATGCCGCTGCTGTAGCTGCCAGAGCGGGCGGGCGAGTGAGACGCCAGGCTACCCATCGGCAGGCCGTCGGTGGGAGAGGGCGTGAGGGGTGGGGCCATCGACTGCAGGGGCAAAAACCAAGGGCAAAATTCGCTGTTACAACTGATGTAGTTCATTAACACTTTGAAGTTATTAACACACATTATGTAATGTTAATGTAAGTGTTTGTCACACTTCTGTTTTTCAGTTTATTTTTGTACAACACACAACACACAGCTCTGTAGTTGACAACTAGACCCTGTCTTCTCTGTTTACAAATGTAAACATATAAAAACTGGATTGTATAATAAATGTTACAAAGAGAAAACTTAAAAATAAAGGGTATTATAAAGTGCTGCTGGTATTTTAAGAACAGACACGACGGCTGATTTATTGTAACAGTGAATGAAACACAAATAACTCACCTTCTGTGGGGACCGGGCTGTTGGCATGGGAGACAATGACCTTACATTCTTGCAGAGGGAGCCTTTACACACACGCGCACAAACACACAGACAGGAAGAAGGGCATGTCATTGAGCTGTATATATAACCGATTGTGGTGTGTGTCCCAGCAGACACTGTCAGTACCTGTCTCAGGTGTGGGCAGACTGGGATCGCAGCGTGTCAGTGCTGTATCCACTGGGATCTGGAATGGAATCATCCTCTGCAAGAGATGAAGCAAACCA